>JAGFNQ010004906.1:0-264167 GCA_024364735.1 Boesenbergia rotunda
AGCTGAAGTACTTTGGGACTGGCGGTATTTGGGGTGCCCGAGAGGACTCAGGCGCTCTAGAACATAGGCGCCCGAGAGGCCTCGGGTGCTCGGAAACACAGGCGCTCGAGAGGTCTCGGGCGCCCCTGTGTGAATGACTCAGCTTGGGTGAAGCTGAGTTGGCGCGTGTTGGTTAGGGTCACTGATAGATACCATTTTATTGATTATTTTAGATGTTAAAATCCATGTTTGACTCATATTTTTATTGTTTAATTGTGATTTTACCCTAGGTTTTAGGATTTCCTCTTATTTTGGACTTAATTGCAAAATTACACAATTTTTGGATTATTTGGCCTCTAATTTTCTGATATATTTTTGTAGGCATGAAAGGATCCTGGACCTAGGGCATACTGGGTCAAACTTGAGTCGGATGGGAACCGGATCGAATTATCAAGCCTACGATTAATCCGGGCCGTCCGATTCAAGAGCGGCTAGATCTGAGCCATCCGGGACGATCTGAAGCAATCCGAGCTAGGGTTAGGGTTGATCAAGCACCCTGATCAAGATCTGAAGGTTTCATCCCAATCAGAGCTCGATCAACCGTTGGATCAAGCTTGGAGGGCTCTAGATCATCCATTCAAAGATTAGCTTGATCAGGACCATCCGTTGCAAATCTGGAGGATCCGAGCTACCACAAGGCAGATCCTGACCCCAGATCATCATCATAAAAATTTGGCTCCAATCAGAGCAAGATCAGCCGTTGGATCTCCTCCAATCAATCACAGCCGTTCATTTGTTTCTATTTAATCAGAAACGCTGCGCAGCCAAGCCTGGTCGCGTCTCCGCCGCAGTTCTTCGTCTTCAGCTAGTTTTCTTCGTTTTTCAGCAATTTTCTTCATCTAAGGAGGCGCGATCCCTCAATCCATCATCAAGCAAGGGCTAGGTCAGTGAAGATAGTTTCAGTGAAGTTTCAGATTGGATTTTTGCTCAAAAGTGAAGTTGCGTGAGGTTTCAGCCGTTTCACTACCCGAATTCAGCGAGCTCAGCTGTGATCCATTTCCACTACATCCGAGCTGACCAGAGGGGTTCCCTGGAAGGTCTCGGTCATTCCCAAATCCAAATCGCAATCCACCACAGCGAGTTTGAGGGATTCGGAAGCATATTTCAGCTTGGGCAGAATTTGATCTAATTCGGTATCAGAGACAGTTCCTCACTGATTTGCGGAGCTTGCGGGTCCGAGGTTCTCCCTTGATTGACGACCAAGGAGCTCTTGAGTTGAGGAATGGTTGAGGAGTAGCTGATAATTTAGTTTCAATCTGATTTTGTAGCTTTAATTTTCATCACTGCCGTGTTCTGTTTCTGCATTTTAATTTCAGATTGGTTAAGTTGGTTTAATGCAATTGTTTCTGTTTAATTAGGGTTTAATCCAATCAGTTAAGTAATTAGGAAGCTTTTCTAGTGGATAGTTGAGTTAAATTCCAGTTTAATTGTAGCTTAAATCATTGCGTGCCAATTCCATTCCTTGCGTGCCATTTCTTTTCCAGCGTATCAATTTTTGTTCATCCTGCGTATCAGCTTTCTTCTCTGAATTTCCCTTAGCTTCTGAATGCTTCAGTTTATCTCACATTTAGTTTGTTAAATTGGTTGATGTAGTTTCATTTCTGAGTTGTTCAGCTCGAAATTTCTGCACAATCTCGTTTCTGAATTTCAGATCATTGTTCTGCGTATCAACTCATTTCAGTAGGTTTAAATCTTTGATTCTGAGTTCTGCGATAAGTGCACATAAGTTATTCTGATCTTGTCCGAACATAGATTGTGCAATCGTGATCTTATTTTTGCTTGTGAGTTTCTGAACTCAGTGTATCCAGTTTTCAATTTTCAGTTCCTGCATATGATACGTTTCTGAAGCAGCAGATTTATTTTCTTCACATGATCAGTTCCTGCACCTGCCTTTGTATCAAGAAAAGAGTCAACATTGATTGGAATCCACTAGCTGCAATTCCACTTGCATTGAGTCTATTCTTGAAGTCATCATCCATTCTCGCATGACAGATAGTTCTTGCATAGATCAATTGAATTCTGCACGTCAAAGTCTGCACATCAAATTCTGCAGCATCAATTCTGCAAATTCTGCATTCTGATCCCTTATTAGATGTGTTTTAGTTTGATCAGTCTCTAGGTTCGAAATTCTTTCAGTTCATGCATAGCATTTTATTTATACCCTTACCTTCCAGCTGCACTGATCAATTTATCTCTGAATTGGCAGTTTGTAATTTCTGCATTCAGCAGCAGATTTCAGCATTTAAACTCCTCCCTTGTGTATCAAGTTTGCCTCATTCTTTCACTATGTTTCAAGTGAAACTCTAGCCCTAGTTTGTGCCAAGTTGAATTCAGATTCTAGTGTGTTATAGAGAGTGAAATCAGCTTGTTTTGCATCTAGCTCCATCACTAATTTGCTGCTTATAATTCTGAAATTCTGTTCCATTTCCGATGTGCTGCAATTATTTCTGAAATTCCCTTTTTAAGTCATGCTAGCACTTCATTAGTAGTTTGTCTTCCAAGTTGTAGTAAGTGGTTTCAAATCAGAATGGTTAATCATAATTTTGGCACTTAGTATCATCTTGGCACATAGGTCTCTTTCATTCCTTGCGTATCAAGTTTTGGTGGCACACATCTTGTATCTCATACCATTCCATTTTCATATCCGAATTGAACCCAAACCCAAGTTTTATTTGAAACCAGAAAACACAACCGACACATAAATACGAGCTTGAATCGAACAACGTCAACTAGCCCCGAGAAAAATACGACCTGTGGCACCCTATATTACATTTTCTGATTTTGATTGTAAAAGGGTTTCCAGTTATTCATTCACATCTAAATTTGAGGCCCACATTCGTGACACATAGTTTGGGCCTGTCAAATTTTTGGCGCCGTTGCCGGGGAAGCAACTAGTTGATTTGTTTGATTTTTGCTTGTATACTTTTGGACATATCATTGGTTCTATTTCATTTTGCTTTATCATTCGTATACGGTTGCTGCCATTTTTCTTGTTTGTTTTGTGACAGGGCTATAAAATCCAAATGTTTTCACCAGAGGACTATACAGAGCTAAATGATGCACTGGTGGGGTTAAAAAATGTGTTGAAGGAGTTGGAATACCAACAAAAACATAAAGCTCAGTCATCTACTGACCAGCAGCCTCAGCCACAATTTCAGCTTCTCAACCAATTTCAACAGCCCTACTCAAATTTCCAACAAATTCAGAATGGGCAGCCTCAATTTTCAGTTTTTGAGCAACCAAATCAGTTTTTTCAGCCACCATTGCAACAATTCGAGCAACCACAACAATTCCAACAATTTCAGCCGGATTTTCAGACAATTCAACCAATTTTCCAGAATTTTCAGAATGGGCAGCCTTTCCAAAATTTTCAGCCCAATCAACCAAATTTTCAGCAAGAGTTTCAGCCCCAGTTTCAGCAAATTCAGCCCAACTTTCAGCCACCTTATCAACAAGATCAAGCACCTTTTCAAGGAATTCAGCAAGGGTACCAAGATAATTTGAATTTCCAGCAACCATTTCAATTTCCACAGCAATTTCACCCTTGCAACCAGAATTTTCAGCCACCTCAATTTCAGTGTTCGCCACCACAATTTCAACCTCAAATACAAGAATTCCAGGGCTACAATTTTCAGCAATTTCCACCAAGTGGTGAACCAACTTTTCAGCAGTTTAATCAGTCTGTTCAACCATTTGATCAAACCCCACAGTCTCAATTTTATCAAATGTGTCAACAAGAGCTTCAAAACCTCAAAAGGCAATTGGAACAAGTGGCTAATGATTTGAATCAAATAAAAGCCAAAAGAGCAGAACAATTATCTTCTCAAGCTGCTTTTAATTCTGAGAGCCCCGGAGTTGGTTTTATATCAGTTCATGGTGACCCTAGTGCATGGCAAAGTCCTTCTTCAATTAATCCTGCAAATTTAATAGTAGTAGAAGAAGAAGAATACATTAAAATCTGGGCACCTACAGCATGCATCCCTCCGGAGACTCCTATTCAAAATCCAATTTCAAATGTTTCAGCTCAAGAAGAAGAAACTGAAGCTCCACAGGACCATTCTAGATTTTTATTTTCTGATGATAGTGTTATTAGTTGTCCTAATTTTTCTGACACTGTTGTTGCAGATATTACAGGAGAAGCATGCAGAGGAGATGATTCCATAGGTGTAGGGGATTGCACTAAGCCCCAGGGACCACCACAAGATTCAGAAAATGAACCAGAAAGTGTAGGGACTTGCATGGTGGAAGCAAGCACCCAAGGATCACCAGTTGATTGTCCACCAGAGCCTGAGGCTGAAGAGGAGCATGAACATGACCAGGGGGAAACCACAGATACATCTACTATTATAGAAGCTTCAGGTATTATCCAGCACGCTCAGGTAAGTATTTCTCCTCTTTCTTCAGAAAAATTCAGTGAGGTACCTAGGGATGACTTTATTGATTCTGATGAATTTATTGATATACCTTGTGTAGAAAGTGTTTGTGAAAATCCAATAGAGGTACCAAACATTGATTTTATTGATCATGCTGTATTACTTGATACATCTCTTGTAGATATGGGTAGCGAAATAATTTTAGAGGCACCCATAATTGATGTAGTTTTTTATGATGAATCACTTAATACATCTTTTGTGGATATGGATAGTGAAAATTTTTTAGAAGTGCCTGAAATGGATGTTATTTATTTTGATGAATCTCTTGCTATTTCATATGCTGAGGTTGAATGTGAAAAACTTTTGGAGATATCTGAGATTGATTTCACTGGCTATGACACATTACATGATACATTCTTGATAGGAAATAATTGTGAAATTTCTATTGATGAGCCAGAAATTGATTTCTTTATTTGTGATGAGAATCTGGATGCAAATTTTGTAGAACATAATTTTGAAAATTTCATTGAGATACCAGAATTTGATTTAATTGGACATGATGCAGTTTTGGATTCATTTTATGCAGAGACTGATATTATTTCATTTCTTTCTGACCCTGAACGCTTGAGAGAGGTATTACATTGTTTTGCAGGGTCCAGAAGACTTCAGGAGTGGGTGCTCCAATTGAACAGACTTCAACCCCCTGGAAGGACTTCTGAAAAGCATCAAGAAGGAGGAGATGATCTGACTTTAATTAAAAGCACTCCATCCCTTGAATGACTCTTGAACCTGAATCGCCTTAGGCCACCAGAGAAATTTTTTGCGAAGTTCAAGTGTGGGGGAGTCCTAATTCTCCCAGCCACCCAGACACCTCCAATACCAGTCACCAAGTCAGCAACTTAGGAGCCCCAGAGGTTCTTAGGCGCCCAAGAAGGATAATGTTTGACTAGGGAGCGGATTGGGACGCGATTGGATCGCGGCCTTGGCAACGCCCCTATAGGCACTAGGGCGCCTGTATGCCTATATATATGGGGTATCGACGACAGACTCTAGACATCAGTTTTCTACAACTTTTGTGCTCGAGTGTGCTGCTCTGAAATGATCCAGAAATATCGAAACTCTACTCCAACAATGGCGCGCTACTTCCATCTATTACTTAAGAGTTGTCAGTATAATTTGTTGTTTTTCTTTGTACTTAAACTTGCATCTTTTGTAACATCTTTGTGATTTATAGAATTGCTCAATATAAATGGTCAAGGATCATGGGCCTTGGAGTAGGAGCCATCACATACTCCGAACTAATTAAAAACAAACGTGTTAGTGCTTGTTTTGTCTTGTGTTTGTTCTTTCCGCTACGTACACTCTTACCTAAATCCGAGAATTTTTGAAACGCGATATTCACCCCCCTCTATCACTCTCTACGATCCCACATGATTTTCTTTGGTAAGAAGATTTGTTATTAGATTATTTTTTATAATATTTTTTAATATAGTTAATGTGCTTTGAACATGTTTTGTAGGAAGAATATAAAGTAAGTCTTTATTTTCCATATTATATTTTGTAATTATTTTTACATTCCATTTATTGTTTGTTATTCTTGTTATAACAATTATTAAAGTCTAACCCTACGGTAATCTAATTGTTATTCTTATTATCGATGATTATAGGTATAAATTACATATATAATTGATTACTTTTGAAATTCACTAATAAATTTCAAGTAAAACTCACTAACATAGGATGGAGAGGAATGATAGAATTAATATTTAGCCAAGAGAAAGTGTATCTGTTCTTGTAATTGGAACTATCTTTAGCCTGTCAAAATTATATTCTTACGTTTATCTGATGAATATCCAACAATAGGTTCCAATGATTGAGGTTCCTGTGTAAGTCTTGTATTTTGTACTACTTATTCTCAAGTTTATTGTCATATATGAATTTCTTAGTGTGATGCTTGACCACTGCAAGGTCTCGGCTATTAATCTAATTTTGATTTTATGTTTTCTATTTTTTGTATATCTTCAACAGCATTATTTCTTTTTCAATATGCGACTAGCAGTATTGAAAATTTTTCTCTATACTTAATTGAGATTTAGGTTCTGAAAATTCACACGTGAATTCTCATTCTCCCATTAGTTTCATGGCTAACATGTTTGTTATTTTATCTTAAAATGTTTGATGAATTTGTATTTGCTCAAAACTAACTTGTTTATTTCTTTTATTTGAAGTTTAATGCAAGAAAAGCATCTGGAGGCTTACAATTTTATTTCTTCTATTTCTTTGAGGGTGGGTTAATCTTCTTCAATTTTATTTCCTCTAGAATTGCAAGCTATGGATGTTTAAGTTGGTGTTTAGTTGTGCTGCTGATAGGAATTCAATTAGCCAACATGTGATTCATTCTCATAGGATGTGATTTCCAAACCAATCATGGGAATAATCAAACCTCCGACCATTGTGTGAATGCCTGGAAGAAAGCAATTTTTTTCTTCAAAATCACAGAGTTATGTTACTTCAAGGTGTGTTTAGTATACAATTTGATTTAGTCAACAATGTTTATTTTTTCTCATTTTTCTTTTTCTTCCATGGGAAATAGTGATCTCTCAATTAATCATGCAACTAGACAAATAGTCTATGCTTTTTAGTGTGTAAGTTTGAAGTTTAAGGTGGTGCTTTGTTATTTATATTCCATTTAGTTGACAATGTCAGTTTACCTCATGAGATTAATCAAATTACTTATGGATTTTTCTTCTACCCTTCATTGCTGCAATCACCACTTGTTTAATATGGCACCAAGTAAATGGATGGTAACTGTCTATGTTTATCTTAAATTCTGTCACCATTGACGCAATCACCACATATTTAATATTTCACCTGGTAAATGGATGCCAACTAACATCTATGTATCAAACAATGAAAATCACAAGTCCTATTGTATACTTCATTTAAATGTCATTTCCTAGTTTCAGTTTTTCATTGTTTGATGATTGTTTATGCAGGAATCATCTGGGACTCCGTCACTGCTGATGCAGGAAAAGCGTTTGGAAGTCTACTGCTAGTGTTTATGAGTTGCATGATTATAAACTTGTAGACTTGTTATTTGGATTGTAGACTTGCATGACTGGTATGATGATTATCCACTTGTATATTTTAATTTGGATGGTAGATTTGATGTTTTGGATATTTTTATTGGTGTTTGTGTTTATGATTGGTGTGTATTGATGTATTTGAATGTTTTTATTAGTAGATTTGTATTTGGAACTGTGTTTTGGAAGTCTATTGATGTAATTGGATGTGTTTAAAATTGTTTATGTGATGTATATAGGATATTTGAAAAATAAATTATTTTAAATTTTTTTTAAAATTTTGTGACTAATTTTGCAACAAAAAATTTTAATTGCAAACTTATCGTAATTCATTGTTATATCGTAATTTTATGACAAAAATATATTCGTTCTAGAATTTGTTGCAGATTCGCAACGAATTAAATTGGTTACAAATTTGCAACGAATATATTTTTGTTGCAGATTTGCAACGAATTAAATTCGTTGTAAATTTGCAACGAATATAGTTTCGTCGTCGAATATAATTAAATTTGTTGTAAATTTACAACGAAAAAAATAGTTGTCGAATATTATTTTGTCCTAAAATTCCTTGCAGATTGGCAATGAATTAAATTCGTCGCAAATCTACAACGAATTATTTTGTCTCCAGATCCAAAGGTCTGTTGGTTTATCAGCTTGGACAAATTTTGTCCCGACCGGTCGGGCATTCAACGCGCGCAGGTCATGCACGTACACGAGTCTACTTGGTTCAGTACTAATCCAGGCCATGGATTTGCACCCCCTGCGCACCCACGCATGAGAGAGAGCTTCTTCCAATGCATTTGTTCACAACTAACATGCTTATGAGACAATATAAACCAACAATTATGTCCAGAGACTTCTAGAGTGAGACTAAAGTTCCATTCACAATGGAGCCTCTTTATTCTCCACATCTCTTTCCATTCACTTGAAACTCCTAATGTGAGACTAAAGTCTCATTCATAATGGAGCTTCTTTACTCCCCACTCTCCTTTCCATTCACAATATTTCCAACAGAATATTCTAAAATAATAAGTAATCTGGGGTACGTCATGAATTGCACTCGACAGATTGAGTAGATACCATAGTTTGCAAAATCGCGATCTTGGATCGTAGGATCGTACGATCCTACGATCCTGGACCACAAAACGATCCAGAATTGCGCAGAATCATTTTTTGTAGCAGGATCGCAGCAGGATCGGTAGGATCGGACAGGATCGGACAAGATCGTATAGGATCGGACAGGATCGGAACAGGATCGGAACAGGATCGATGAAAGCTTTAAGAGCTCATAACTTTTGACTCGGATTGAACCACGTGACCTATAATATATCAAATTGAAACTCGTTCAAAGATCTACAAGTTAGTTTTAAGATTGAATCCCAAAAAATATTGTTTAAAGCCTTTTCAGAGGCCCAGAAGATTATTAATCTTTTTTATTATTTTTTTTATCTTTTACATCGTTAGTGTTAGTGTTTTAAGATTATTTAAATATCTATTTAATTATTTTTTAGTTAGTTTTTGATTAATAATATTATGTTATATCTTTTTTCTAAAATGATGAGTCTTTAGATGTCTATTATCTAATAGGTTGACAATTAAATTGGATCATCTTGTAATAAATAGAATATTCTTGAAGTTAAACGTGATTATTTTCATTATAGTGTTAATAAAAATTGTATATTTTTTCATTTTAAGGGTTTTTGATAGGATCGTACGATTTTACGATCCGATCCTGACCCCAAATCGATCCTGTGTAGGATCGCGATTCTACGAACCTTGGTAGATACATCCAGATAGCCATCATTGGATGACCCTAATGATTGCTAAAGTACCTCAAATATACCATTGACTATGGATTCTACTCGAGGTATCTCACTATAGTTCTAGAATGATACAATGATTATTTGACAAAATATACCTCAAGGTACCTCACTATAATTGAGGTACCTCAAATAGTCAAATATACCATTGTCAAAAAATAATTATTTGGCACTTATTACACCAAGAAATAAAGAAAAAGTTAGTAAGTTGGTTGTAAGAATTATATCTTTCCAAAATAATACTTAACATATTCCAACTCCCAAATAATACCTAACATATTCCAATACTCCTCATCAAGTTTTAGCGTGAATATTTAAAATGCTTACACAAATGAGATTGAAAAAGCGACTTTCCAAGTGGTTTAATAAAAATATCCACAATTTGAGCATGTGATGACATAAAGGTAGCAGAAATTTGATGAAAATCGAATTCTTTCCCTAAAGACAATCCATTTCAATATGTTTTGTTTACTAATGAAAAATAAGATTAGTTGCAATATGTAGTGTTGCTTTGATATCACAGTGCAATATGACAAAACCTAAATTATTGATTTGTAAGTCATATAAGAAATATCTCAACCAAGTTAACTCATATAATTGTTGCATTGTTTTATACTCTATCTTGGCCAAGGAATGAGAAATAGTTGTTTATTTTTCATCTTCCAAGAAATAAGAGAGGAGTCAAAGAAAACATAATATTCAGAAAATGATCTGCTTAATAGCTCAGCTTCCCCAATCAGCATCATAATAAGCAACAAAATTATCTCAGGGGCATAATCGAGTTGGTTATCACATGACATATTTATAGAATGAATAAGGGTCGAATCCTGGCAAAGTCTGAAGAATTACCCTCCCATGTGATAGTTTCAGTTTCTTAATTATTCCCTCCCGATAGTGTTAGGGGGGGGGGGGGGGGGGAGGTAGGCGCCAGGGTGATAAATTTTACTTTTTGCAGAATAATAAGCAATAAAATTAAGATCATTTTTGCTTTAAAAAAATAACTTGTCAAGGTGTCTTCATTGTTGGGGTAGGGAGCACCATAATTGAACTTATGTTTTGACGTTATCAAATGTTCAAAGTTAAGTTTTGTTATAATTTAATATGTTAACTAAGTGTGCACACTAAAAGATTTGACAGGTCAAGAGGACTAAATATTAGGCTGAAATTCAGTTAGGTCAGGAGGACTAGATAACTGACAGGAAGTCTAAATATGTTAGCGTGAACTAAATATCTGATAGGAAATCCAGTCGGGTTAGCAGGAACAAACGACTAGTTGAAGCTCAGATGAGACATCTGGGAGAAAGACCTGGTGGGTTAGGAGATCATGCATCAAATAAAGTAATTCTGCAAATGATAAGTCAGGTAAGCAATCAGAGGAGAGAGATTCAATGAGATCAGCTTAGGCAGTGATACAACTTAGATCTAACCTGGAAGTCTAAGCTAAGATCAGACTAGATTCTAGACAGTATCTAAGTCATTAATATATTTTTAGGCATATGTGCTTTTAATTTTGTATTGCAAGTACATATTATTTTTAAACTAACATATATAAGAAAATTCATTGGAGACACCTCGGGTGAACATGTCTGAGGTGATTACATGTGCCCCAAAGAGGAAGTAGTGGAGGTGCCTCCGATGACTAGAGACATCCCGAAACTGATAAACGTGAAGGATGAATTTTGACTCATTAGAGGCACCTCAGATCATTAGAGGCAACCTTAAAGAGGATAAATGTCGAAGTCTTCAAATCAGATCAACATGCATAGAGGTGTCTCGGATGAACCGAGACGCTCTGAATGCCTTATAAAAGCAGCTCTTTGTCCATAACTCAAATTATCCCTTTCCATTCGATTCCTCGAGACATGCTACTTCTCAATTTTTGCAATTGCTGTGTTGCGACCTTACTACACCGAATTTATGCTCGAGCTAGCTTCTACAACGAGAATCATAGTGTCGGTAAAATTTAATTGTTAATTATTATTATATTTGCATAAGAAAGTAAAGGTTGTTACATTTTCTTCATCAATTATATTCGATATATATCTCTGTCAAAGTTTTTTCGGAGGATAATTTTAGTGGATTGCCTGTCGAAAACGTGATCCATAGAGTAGTAGTCACTGAACTATGAACCAAATAACCGATTGTGTGCTGCTTTTCTATTTTGTCTTACTCTGTTTTCTTCCGCTACACACTCCATTTTCTCTGAATTTCTTTTTTTAACTAAAAAAGAGAGTTTTTTAAAATTACACTTGATTTACCCTCTCTCCCCTCTTACGTACAAACAATTCTACAAGTGGTATCAAAGTAGAGGTGCTCAATTTCTATGCAACCACAAACTTGAGCGAAATTGTTTTTCTCTTTTGTTTAATTTTTTTGGTTAATTACACTGATATCCAAAGATCAAGTCTTGGAGATTTTTTTTTTTAGTCTTTTTCCTTGCAAGAACTAAATGTTCTAAAATGAGTGATACATCACTACTCGTCCCTCACTCTTCGATGAATATGACTTTCTATGCTGGATGAGGCGAATGTAAGGGTTTTTTGAAGATCGACGTCGACCAATCACCAGTGGTTTAGTATTCGATGAGGATACTCACTCCTAACAGACGACTCTGATGAGACCCTCGATCTAGAAAATGAAACCTATAAATAAAGAAGAGGATCTAAATTGATTAAAAATATTAAATACCCTCCCATATAGATTGATGAAGGATGAACTCAACAACAACAACAACAACAACAAAGCCTTATCCCACTAGGTGGGGTCGGCTATATGGATCCTTTTACGCCATTGAGTTCTATCCCCTACTATATCATCATCTAGATTTAAATAAAATTTATCTTGTTTTATTGTTGCCAACCAAGTCTTTTTTGGTCTTCCTCTCCCTCTTTTAATGTGCGTATTTATCATAGTTTCACATCGTCTAACAGGGGCATTTATTGGTCTTCTAAGTACATGTCCGTACCATCTCAAACGTGTCTCCCGAAGTTTTTCTTCAATAGATGCAACTCCGACTTTCTCTCTAATACTCTCATTCCTTATTCTATCCATCCTCGTATGTCCACACATCCACCTTAACATCCTCATCTCTGCAACTTTCATCTTTTGCTCATGTGCTCGAGTCATAGCCCAACATTCAGCACCATATAACATAGCAGGTCTAACTGCCGTTTTGTAGAACTTCCCTTTAAGTTTTAGAGGTACTTTACGATCACATAAGACACCCGATGCTAATCTCCATTTCAACCATCCTGCTTGTATTCTATGTAAGACATCTCTCTCAATTCCTCCATCACTTTGCAAGAACGATCCTAAATACTTAAAGTTCTCGATTTTAGACAACTCATCATCTCCTATCTTAACAATTGTTTCACTACGTCTAGCATTGCTAAACTTAAATTCCATATATTCAGTCTTTACTCTACTAAGCCTAAAACCTTTCATTTCTAGAGTTTCCCGCCAAGATTCTAGTTTAGCATTTACTCCTTCACGTGTCTCATCTATCAAAACAATATCATCTGCAAACAACATGCACCATGGCACTGTATCTTGAATGTGCCTAGTGAGTTCATCCATGATTAGTGTAAAAAGATAGGGACTTAAAGCTGATCCTTGATGTAACCCTATCCTTATTGGAAATGCTTCAGTCAATCCACCTGAAGTCTTCACTCTAGTCGTTACATCTTCATACATATCTTTAATTAGGTCAATATATGTTACGCTAACGCCTCTCTTTTCTAGAATTCTCCATATAATTTCTCTTGGTACCCTATCATAAGCTTTTTCTAAATCAATAAATACCATGTGTAGATCTTTCTTTTGCTCCCGATATTTTTCAATTAATTGCCTAAGAAGATGTATAGCTTCTATTGTCGACTTTCCAGGCATGAACCCAAATTGATTTTCGGTTACCGTGGTCTCCTTCCTCAATCTTTTTTCTATTACTCTTTCCCAAAGTTTCATGGTATGACTCATTAATTTAATACCCCTATAGTTTGCACAATTTTGTATGTCTCCTTTGTTCTTATATAAGGGAACTAGACTACTTACCCTCCATTGATTAGGCATTTTTTTTGTTTTCAATATTAAATTAAATAATTTTGTAAGCCATTCAATACCTTTTTTCCCTAAACATTTCCATACCTCTATTGGGATATCATCCGGTCCCACGGCCTTTCCATTTTGCATCCCTTTCAAAGCTTGTTCTACTTCTGAAGTTTGAATTCTCCGATGAAAATTAAAATTTCTATACTCATTTGAAATACTTAAATTGCCTAAGTCAAGTTGGTCCCCTAAACTTTCATTAAAAAGTTGATGAAAGTAAATCTTCCACCGCTCTTTTATTTCGCTATCATTTACTAGTACTCTATCGCATTCATCTTTAATACATCTTATTTGACTAAGGTCTCTTGTTTTCCTTTCTCTTGCTTTAGCTATTTTATAAATGTCTCTTTCCCCTTCTTTTGTATCTAAATTTTGATATAATCGTTCAAAAGTTTTATTTTTTACTTCATTCACTGCTTTCTTAGCCTCTTTCTTGGCTATTGTATATTTTTTTAAGTTTTCCTCGTTCTTACAAATATATAATTCCTTATAAGCTATTCGTTTTTCTTTCACTTTCTCTTGTACTTTCTCATTCCACCACCAAGATTCCTTCCTTGGTGGTGCATGCCCCTTTGACTCACCGAGTACATCCTTAGCTACTATTTTCAACTTTGATACCATCTTATCCCATGTCGTATTAGAGTCGCTATATATTTCATCTAATGCTTGTATTCCTACCTTCTCCTTCAATATGTTTTGCTTCCCATCCTTTAACTTCCACCACTTAATTCTAGGAGTCGTGTATATTTTTCCTCTATTGATATTATAACTAAGGCGTATATCTAACACTACTAATCTATGTTGGGTAGTTAAGCTTTCTCCAGGGATAACCTTACAATCTTTACAAATCTTCCTATCTCTCTTCCTAACCATAAAATAATCAATTTGTGATTTATTATTCCCACTTTTGAATGTGATCAAGTGTTCTTCTTTTTTCTTAAAAAATGTATTAGCTAGTATAAGGTCATATGCTATCGCAAAATCCAATATAGTTTTTCCTTCTTCATTTCTTGTTCCAAACCCATAACCCCCATGTACTCTCTCATATTCTTCATTTTTCGCTCCGACATGTCCATTTAGATCGCCTCCTATTAAAATCATTTCATTTGGCGGAATGTTTTGTAATACCTCATCTAAATCGCTCCAAAATCTTGATTTAGTTTCTTCATCTAATCCTACTTGAGGTGCATATATGCTAATTACGTTCACAACTTCTTTCGCCACTACTATCTTGAGAGCTATAATTCTATCCCCCTTTCTAACTACACCAACAACTTCATCTTTTAAAGAACTATCTACAAAAATACCCACTCCATTTCTTGTTTTACTCTTTCCTGTATACCATAACTTAAAACCCGAGTTCTCTATCATTTTTGCCTTCTCACCTACCCATTTTGTCTCTTGCACACACAAAATACTAATTTTTCTCCTAATCATTGTATCTACTACCTCCATTGTTTTACCAGTGAGAGTTCCTATATTCCATGTTCCAAATCTGAGACTATTACTTTTCTTATAATGTTTATTCTTAGTCCACCTATGGTGTGAGAACTCTTGCCTATTTAACACTACACCCAAGTTCTCATGGAGATGTAGCGGTCCTTGCCGAGACGTTACAGTCGGACCCTGCAACGCGAACCCTTGCATATTTAGCACTACACCCGGGTTCTGGAGATGTAGCGGTCCTTGCCGAGACGTTACAGTCGGACCCTGCAACGCGTTCCTTCCGGGGAACATCCTAGCATTAGCATAATACTTTAATGGATCCATTCATTGAGTATTTGCCATAGTTTTTTTACGCTGGCTGGCAACCTAACGCAACCCTCCTCCTTTATCCGGGCTTGAGACCGGCCATGACTAGGTCGTCACAGGCGGAGTTGAAGGATGAACTCAAGTATGATCAAAATATTTTTTGAATGATCTGAGTGGTGAAGAAGAAGGGTCGGCCTCTATCACATACACAAGAAGGCTAGAAATAAAAAAAACCTAAATATTTGACACTTATTATAATAAAAAATAAAAAATTAATAAATTGACTGTAAAAATTATATCTTTCTAAAATAATGTTTAGTCAACTTTCAAAATAATACTTGGTGTATTTCAACGGGATCGCGAGACCATACCAAGAGGGAGAAAGGAAGGATTTTAATTTCGACGTCGACATCGTCGTGCTACATAGTTGGAAGAGAAAAAGGATTTTACCTCGGGTGAACGGGTTTAAAAATATTAATCATCTACTTAAATATGAGCATTTTTTAATTTATGTTAATGATTGATAGAAATTTTCAAAATTAAATAGATCATCTTCAAAATTAATATTAAAAAAATTAAACACTTAAATTTTATATATATAATGGGATTGAACATCCCAAGTTTGACAAGTGACACGGAAAACGTACATGTCAAGGTCCACGGAACCCGACCTTCGAGGTCGGACTTCTGAGACCACCTCGGGAGGACAAACGCCCGAGGTCATGCCGGGCCTTAGGCTCCGGAGACAACCTTGGGAGGAAAGATGCCCGAGATCATGCTGGGTCTTAAGCTCTCGAGACCACTTCGGAAGGACAGACCCCCGAGGTCATTCCGGGCCATAGGCTCCCAAGACCACCTCGGGAGGACAGACGCCCTAGGTCATTCCGGGCCGTAGGCTCCCGAGACCACCTCGGGAGGACAGACACCCGAGGCCATCCCGGGAGAGGACACCCCGAGATCAACTCGAGAGAGCGGAGCTCGAAGATCAATACATCAGATAACCCGACTTCAAGTAGCAGTTTCTCTTTCCAGATCAGGAAAGTCATCGGATAATTATTGTATGCTACACGCGACAATTAAGGCCTTAATGTTCACAGCGGTCGTTACCTAAAAGTTATCATGTTACCGACGATTAAGGAACACAGAGGAGAACGTGGAGACACGTGTGACCAAGCCCTCAGGTATATAAAGTGCTTTGGCACCTAGGTAAAGGGGATAAGCTTTCCGAACCTAAGACAATTCTACTTCTTCGTTGTCCTCCTGAGATAACTGTGATTCCTGACTTGAGCGTCGGAATGGGCTCCGCCGGAAAACCTTCCGGTGTGTTCCCATTAATGCTCGTGTTGATCTCGCAGGGCATGATCGTCTTCTCTTTGTTGCCATCCTCGTGGGCTGCACCTCGGTGACTCGTCGTCCACGTCGATTCCTTTCCAGAACAAGTTTGGCGCCGTCTGTGGGAAACTAAATTAAAGCGCCAGAAGGAGCACCGTGATGGTGGATCCAGAAGGACAACCCATCGTCTTGACGAAGGAGGAGTTGGATTGCTTAGTCGCCAACGCTATCAAGGGAGCGCTGGAACAACACCAAATCGAGCACGCCTCTTCACGACGAGCGACTTCGGGGCAAGGCGAGATTCAGAGAATGTCTGCCTCGCACCCTCACAACCGAAGGTCAGTCTCGCCACCCGCGGGACCAGCAATGACAACTCCAGCGCCCCGGCGAGATTCCTTGGGAGACCAGGAAAGAGCACACTTTGTCGCCTCCAACGCTCTAAGGTCGGAGGAAGGACCAGGGAAGATCGAGGGACCTAGAGCTCTCCTGAAAGCACCTCCACCCCTTTCTTGCTTGATGTCATGGAAGATCCCATGCCTAAGCAATTTCGTGGTCCAAGGATTGCCGACTACGATGGGAAGATAGATCCGGAGGACCATGTCTATAAGTTTGAGACTCCTCCACCAATACACAGATGGTGTGAAGTGTTGGATGTTCTTGAACACCTTGTCAGGGGTCGTCCAGAGATGGTTCCCAAGGTTGCTCCAAAGTTCTATAAACTCTTTCCTGGAGTTTAGAACCGTTTTTCTGCACCACTTTGCCAGCAGTCGCCGATACCAGAAGACGGCGTTAAATATGTTCTCCCTTAAACAGAAGGCGAAAGGACTACATCTAGCGGTTCAATCGGGTGGCTCAAGACATGCCCACGGCTACTTCGAAGATACTCATCAGCGCCTTCATGCAAGGAATTGCCGAAGGGAAATTCTTTCGATCATTGGTGAAGAAGCCACCCGTCAGCTTCGATGATTTGTTGGGATGCTCCATCAAGCACGTCAACGTCGAGGAGATGCAGCACACCCGCCGTAAAGATCTGGCGTGAGTCCCTACCTAGGTCTCGGTATGACACGAGAGACGAGAACCACCCGCACCGGCCCGAGCTAAGGATCCTCGCCCTGGGAAGGGCGACTGGGATGGTAAGAAGTGGCTGGTGGAGACAGTCGACACGGCCGAAGTGGAGCCACCGAAGAAGTACTGCGACTTCCATGGCAGTACACCCGCCATGGAAGTACACTCGTCGAGGAGATGCAGCACACCCGCCGCAAAGATTTGGCGTGAGTCCCTACCTAGGTCTCGGTATGACCCGAGAGAAGAGAACCACCCGCACCGGCCCGGGCTAAGGATCCTCGCCCTGGGAAGGACCACTGGGCTGGTAAGAAGTGGCTGGTGGAGACGGTCGACACGGCCGAAGTGGAGCCACCGAAGAAGTACTGCGACTTCCATGGCAGTACAACGTACTCCACAGAGGAGTGCCACGCCTTAAAGAAGAGGTTGTCTCAAGAAGCAGATGCCAAGCCGTGAAAGCGATGGAATAAAGCGGGGTACCGACGGAGATCCCCGCGGCGGAGTCCTTCTCCTCGTAAGCGGCAGTCAAGAGAAGACGGATCTAGGCGGTGATCCCGGTTGCGTTCTCGGGGAAGGAGTCGGGAGATAGCACACCGCCAATCTCTCTCCCCCGAACGAGATCCCAAGAAAGGCAAAGCTCCAGTGCATGAGCCTCCTTTAGGCCATGTGGGAGTGATCTCCGGAGGTCCGACCGGAGGAGACTCTCATCGGGCAAGGAAGGCCCACACTCGTCGGCTGGAGAACTATGTCATCGGGACGAGCAGTAGCCAGCGCCAGGATTCTATTATCTCATTGACCCTAAAGACCTGGAAGACATGGAAGCCCCTCACGAAGACGCACTGGTAATTCTCGCACGCATTGCAAAATACGAGGTTAAGTGCATCTTCGTGGATACAGGTAGTTCTACCAACATCCTGTACAAGGCGGCCCTGTACTAGATGTAAATCGATGAGGATGAGCTACATTCGGTCTCCACTCTGCTCTTCTGCTTCACTGGATACCGAGTGCAGGCGATAGGGCAAATCTCCCTATCCCTGTCGTTGGGAGACGACACGCTGGAGAGGACGTGAAGGACTCCCTTCATGGTTGTGGATGCTCCATCGTCCTACAACACCATCTTGTGGCGCCAAACGCTTAGCATATTCCAAGCGGTGGTCTCAGTCTACCACCAGAAAATCAAGTTCCTGGTGGGTGAGCAGGTAGCCGAGGTCAATGGGGATTAGCTAGCTTCCCGACAATACTACAGCGGGGAGGTTAGGTCGGAAGCCCCCAAGAACCCGAGGGCTCATGAAGTGCTATAAATTGACCTCGCCAACCTTCGAGAGGAGGAAGGATACAAAGAAGAACGGAGAGAGGTTGAGAGCAAAGAGGTCCAAGTCCATCCTCAACAGATGGGAGGGGTTAAAAGGATTGCTGTCGACCTTACATAGGAGCTGAGATGTCATCTGATTGGATGCTTGCAGAATCATCGGGACATGTTTGCATGGGCAACCAAAGAGATTAAAGGAGTCCCCTTAGCCTTGGTCATGCATCGCTTGCATATAACCCCCGAAGCCCCGCCAGTGAAGCAAAGGCGAAGATATTTTACGCCCGAGTAGGACAAGATAATCAGAGTGGAAGTCACCAAGTTGCTGAAGGCCGGACACATAAGAGAAGTTCAATTCCCAACTTGGTTGGCTAATGTTGTACTTGTCCCTAAGCCCAGGGTAAATGGCAGGTCTGTATCAATTTTAAAGATTTAAATAAAGCCTGCCCTAAAGCCTGCTACCACTTGCCTCAGATAGATCGGCTGGTGGATTCCACCTCTAGTTGTGATTTTATTTCGATGCTGGATGCTTACCAGGGATATCACCAAGTTCCTCTCGCTCCTGAAGACCAAGAAAAGGTCAGTTTCATGATAAGATATGGTACCTATTGCTACAACGTCATGTCGTTCAAGTTGCGGAATGCAGGGATAACCTATCAATAGATGATGGATAAGGTCTTCCAGCACCAGATAGGGAGGAATATTGAAGTATATGTGGATGACATCCTTGTAAGATCGTATACGGTACGCTAGAGAGGGTGAATAGCGTTTCTTTGATTCTTTCAACCTACGTTGTTAGTTTGCACAGCGGAAATACAAGATAATAAAACCATAACAACAAAGGAACAACGCTAACAAACCGTATTTAGTTGGTATCCACCCCGGCCGGGTGACTAGTCCAACAATCCGTCGGTGGATCACTCCCCGGATAACCTCCGGCTATCACGTGTCGCTCCTTGTGGGTGGAGAAACCTCGCCACAACACCTCGGACACTATCTGGGCACAAAAGACTACTAACACGATTTACCCAAGCGAGTTTCGTCAAGAAACTCAGCCACCACGACGTCCTCTTTAAATAGGACTCGGGGTTGATTTCTCGCTATCAGTCGACTGCCCCCAGGGCAGTCGACTGGTGCCAGCCAGATTCGACCGTTGACACTCCCAACGTTCGAATTCTGCCAGCTCACCAGCCACCTACCAGTCGACTGCCCCCAGGGCAGTCGACTGGTCCCAGGCTGAGACCTTTCTATGAGTTCCATCAGTCGACTGCCCCCAGGCCAGTCGACTGGTCTACTCACCCACCTAAGGTTACCCATCCTGAGTACATTCCACTCCGCACTCAAACCCTAGGATTTCCCGAGTACAATCACACTGCACTCATACCCTCACGACTTGACTGACTCCTCCTTCGCAGCCTCGACTGTTGCCTTTGCGCCTTCTTCATCTTCGGCTCCCGTTCCTCTGATGCACGCAAGCCTCCAGCTTGCCTCCATGCCATCCTTCACGCATGCCTCGAAGTCTGCGCCCATCAGCTCATCATCCCTGCTCACCAAGGTCCCTCGGATGTGCACGCAAGCCTCCAGCTTGCCTCCATGCCATCCTTCACCGTACCGAGGCCGTCCAGTCAAGTCCATATGCGTAACCTGTACAACCTGCACACTCAACATACGCATATCAAATACAAGGGTAAACCTAACTTAAACCCTTTGCCCAAACATCAAAACTCATGGTCACTCCGGACCATCTTAGGGTCGATTGCTCCAACAATCTCCCCCTTTTTGATGTTTGGCAATCCGTTTAAGTTAGGAAAGCAAGATAGTAGTAAATAGCAAAAACAATGCTAAATGAATGCATATGCAATGCATAACTGGATCCTATCCCAAGGCATCCCACACCTAACCCTCCAAGTTAGGAATTTTACAACACCTAGCCCTCCGAGCTAGGACTTTTACCACCTAACCCTCCAAATTAGGAATTTTACAACACCTAGCCCTCCAAGCTAGGACTTTTCCCACCTAACCCTCCAAGTTAGGATTTTCTACCAAACCGGGCTTTTTAAAGCTTCTCCCAAGCTCCCCCTTAGACTGGACTTACAAAGGCTTTTTAAGAACCTCTCCAAGGTTCCCCTTATGCCAAGAATGGAGCAACCATGCTCCCCCTTAATCTCAGCTCACCCTAAACCTAGGGTTTCTAGCAAAGGTAAGTTTAGTTTCCCAACTTAAACCCAAACTTCTCCCCCTTTGCCATTGACGGGCCCAAATCTACTAGATTAAATTGTCACGAATGTATGGGCTCATCAAATTTAAATATCAATGAATGAAAGCTGGAAACCCTTTTACAAGCAAAAATATAAGAATGTAGCAAAGGGGCCACAGGTCGTATTTTTCTCGGGGCTAGTTGTCGTGCTTGATTCAAACTTGTAGATGTGTCGTTTTTGAGTTTTGGGTTTCAAGTGAATAATTTGGGTTTTGGGTTGTTCGTAATTCAGAAATGGCAGTGCAAGAAGAAAATGAAAGAAATCAAACTAGTTCACTAAACAAGAAATTTACACTTAAGAACTCAACCTAATGGAAACTTACTCAAGCCTTACAAAATTTTTGGAAACTAATTTCTGAATTCGAAAAACAAGAGAATGCTAAACAATTAAGTAGAGGTAGTGATAGGAGTTTTCATGTGAACAGCTTAAACTTAAAACAAGTGCTAACCAATGGAGTTGGGAGTTAAACAAGCAACCATATCAACTCAGATTTGCTACAGATTTTTGGAAACTAGCCGATGCACACAAAATTCAGTAATAGCTAAACATGATATCAATAGATTTCAAAAGCTATTTTACTCCAAAGAACAAGTGAAAAATTAATACAAGTTAATACCCCAAGCAACTTGGCACGCAAGGGAGATCCTTGTGTGCCAAAAACTAATACTGCTTTCACAAAGTATCAATTTTCAGCTTAGGATCTCAACTTGATTGATTAAATTTTGGAAATAAGGCTACTAGGAATGAACTATGCAAGTCTAAGCGAAGGATTTAAGAGCTGAATTCAGAGACTTGTGAAACACAGAAAAAAATAGAAATAAGAGCAGATTTTCAGAAACGCAGTGCTATCCATGCTGAAATAAAATAGAATTCGGGAATGAAGACAGCCATTAAATGCAAAACAACAAGCAATTTGGAATCAAGTCACTATTCTAATGTTCAAACAAGATTCAGAATGATCTAAAGTTCACTTAAAACAAATTACAGATGCTACAGCTAATGATTTGCAGAGATGAAATCTGGCACGTAACAGGTTATACTGAACAAGAATGGCACGCAAGCAAACTAAAAGGAGATAACTGAATTTGATTCAATTGTTCATTCAACAAACACTAGATCTAGTTAACTTTCAGAAATTAAATCTAACTTAAGCAGAAACAACTTAAAGAAATGATCAAACGTCTGATACGAATTTCAGTAACGGCAAATTTCAGAAATGGAATTACAACTGAAACTAAGGAACTAGCTACAAAAACTGATCCTCAACCCCTTCTTGAGCTCAGATTCTTCTTGTCGTCACACAAGAGGAAGCCTCGAACCCGTAAGCTTCACAGATTGCCGGCAATCAAACTCTGCAATTCGATCCAACTGTAGCTCTGTTTCTGGGCAGTATGGAGCTGGAACCTTCACAGAGTCATCATCCCGATGATCTAGAATCCGATCAAATGAAGAAATCGAGTGGTCGCGCCCTTGAATTGGAGAAAACTGGAAGAGATGATGAAGAACTATTGAAGAAATCGAGCTGCGGCGAAGAACTTGGCGAAGACGCGACGACGGCTGTAGGTAGGAAATTTTTGATTAAATACTTAAGCATGGACGGTCCAGATTGATCCACTTCAATCCAACGGCTGATCTTGCTCTGATTTGAGCCAAACTTTGATGATGATGATCTGGGGTCAGGATCTGCCTCGTGGTAGCTCGGATCCTCCAGATATGCAACGGATGGTCCAGATCAAGCTAATCTTTGAATGGATGATCTAGAGCCCTCCAAGCTTGATCCAACGGTTGATTTAGCTCTGATTGGGATGAAATCTTCAGATCTTGATCAGGGTGCTTGATCAACCCTTGCCCTAGCTCGATTGCTTCGGATCGTCCCGGATGGCTCAGATCTAGCCGCTTTTGAATCGAACGGCCCAGATTAATCGTAATCTTGATAATCTGATCCGGGTCACTTCCGACTCGAGTTTGACCCAATATGCCCTAGATCCTTGAACCTTGATGCCTACAAAAAAATAGATCAGGAATTAAGTGGCCAAATAATCCAAAAATTTGCATATTTGCAATTAAGTCCAAAATAAGAATAAGTTCTAAAACCTAGGGCAATTTCACAATTAAGCAATAAAAATATAGGTCAAACATGGATTTTAGCAGCTCAAATAATCAATAATATAGCATTTATCAACTCCCCCACACTTGAGCTTGAGCGTCTCGCGAAAACAGTAAATATGTATCCCTTAGGCTTTCTTAAGCATAATTAGAAACAAATGAAAAGAAATTACCTAGGGTTGTCAATTCTCATAAATCTAAGCCCTATGGATTAGTATCTTGTCCTTAAATCAACAACTTAGCCTTTTCATCCATCATGAGTCATTGAGATGATCTAACTCATAGCCTTTCAAGGGAATCTTTGGTGGCTCTCTCCTTAAGTTCTAAGTTGATGATGGAAGTGGAGCTCACTCAACACACATGATTCTTGCACTACCATAGGCTTGCTTATTATCTACTCTCCATCATTAATCATGAATAGGATCAACATCTACAAAAACAAATAAAAGCATGGAAAGTAAGAAATGGAGTAAAAATCAAGAAAATGGAAAAAATTGATGGAGTGGAGGACTTGGTTGCTCAAAAATGTTTCCAATGTGCTTTGCCCCATCTTAACAGTCCTCTAGTGATATCAAAAGTATGGTGGAGTGAAACTTGAATAAATTTCTTTGATTTGGATGAAAAACCCTTCTTTGATTGCCTTGTGCCATTTTTCCCAATTTCGTGCCAACTTTGTTTCTTCCTTGTCTTTTCTGATTTTTCTTTTCTTTTTTTTATCTTCTAGCAAGGTCAGAAATGAACTGAAATAAAGCTTTTGATTCGAATGAGGGCACTTCACTGATTTAAAGTACCAAGACTTCTATGGTGTGCCACTTGCTTCTGCTTTCTCTTCTTTTTTTTTTCTTTTCTTAAACTGTTTTCTGTTTTTTTTTCTGCTCTAAAACCTATTGATGGAGTCAACCTTCATTTGGAGCACTTCGGACCAGTTAGCATCAGAGTTCGTATCAGAGAAAACAGAAGTTATATCAGTAACCTTGAGACATTTCTGCCTTTGTTTAAACTTGATGATTTGCACTTCAATTTCAGAATTGTACAAGTTGGTTTCAGATTTCTACATTTTATACTTCAGATTCTAGCTCCACGGCAGACTTATTGTAATGCTCTGATTTCTCAAGCAATTCGCATCACCTTTTAGTAGAGAATTTCAGCCCAACAATTTCAAGTTCCCTTCATGGCACAATCAATTTAAGTTGATACAAACTGTTTTTTTTTTCTTTTTGTTTTTTANTTCCCAAAATTCCAACTTTTCAATTTTTGATCCAAACCAATTCCGAAACCTGTTAAACAACTCAAGTTAACTTCATTTTGGCAAAAACTTCCTCTTCATTCTCTTTTCTTTTTCTTGCATTGCAGATTTTTTTTCTTTTCATCGCATGCCACTTTGATCTTCAAATGATGAGCAAGAATTTAGATGCTTCAATTGTTGTCTTCCTCAACTACTTCCTCTTGCTTGATCTTGATACCAAACATCAACTCAAATGGCACATGAAATTTTTTTTTTAAATGAAGTGCTTCCTTGATGATAATACATTCCAAAACACTAATCACTCCCCCACTTAAATCTTTGTCCGTCTCGGGCAAAATAGCATTAGAAACATATCAAACAACAAGTCCAAAGAAAAGTGAAGGTAAGAGTAAGAAATAAGTAAAGAAAAATGGAATGGACATGAGTTTTGTCAAAAATGATATGAAAAGGTAAACAAAGTGATTAACCTCTATAGATGTGATCCAATCATTGAAATATGGTTTTGAAAGAACCTAGGCAAGTTCTAGAGCACAATAACATGTATGTGTCACAAAATAAGGCTAATCTCACTAGGTAAAAATAATCATCTCAAGTCCTCAATTAAGAATTTTAAAGGAAAGTAGTACTCAAGATCCAAGAATTCATCCATGAGCTCAAACCCTAAGTTTTGACAACCAAATTTAATTTATTTTTAAAAGACTCTAAAATGACAATAAGAAAACCTAGAGGGATACATTTATTCCTAATCATGCAAGAAAAAGTGCTAAAACACAAAACATGGTATTTACAATGATTTTATTCATGTCATGTTACTCTACTCACTTATTTATTTAACAAGAACTCATTTTAAGAGTGAAAACATGCAATACAGGAAAAGGCAACAAAAATCAAACTCCCTTTTATTTCTGGCGGTCGGAGTCTGTCAAGAAACAGCCTCCACCGTGGTAGTGGAGGAGTCTGGGTGTGTGAAAGAGCTTCTTCCATTTCTTCAACTTTACAGTGCATCGCTCCCCCACACTTGGACTGTACAGCAACCTGTTCAGGTGGACGAAGATTATTTAAATACAAGACCCATTTAAGAGGTAGAGTGTTTTGGATTAAAGTAAAATCTACTCCCTCTTTATTCTTTTTGAAACACCCTCCAGGGGGTTTTAGCCTGTTCAGATGAAGCTCCCACTCCAGAAGTCTTCTGGGCCCTGCAAAATCCTGTAATACCCCTCTCAAGCGTGCAGGGTAAGAAAGAAATGAAATAATATCAGTCTTTGCATAAAATATATCCAAAAGTGCATTACATCCAATAAAATCAATTTTAGGCAACTCAAAATTTTTTTCACAATGAATACCTACCCAAGATGCATCAAGAAACTTATCATACTCAATGAAATCTATTTTGGATGCTCCAATGAAATTTTCCCAATTATTTCCCACACATGACAAATCAAGATATGTATCGCAGCCTATAAAATCAACTTTTGGTACCTCTCTTGATGTTTCCAAAAAAATAAGAGAAATACTTACCTGATCGCGCTGAAAAATACCTGGAGATCCCATAATGATAGATGTGTCCATAGCTCCCTCCTGGTCAAGTATAGAGTCCGTATCAGGTTCAAGTTCTAGTAGGCGCTCAACTGGTATAAGTGATCCTTGGGGCTCTGTGCAATCCCCTACACTTTGAATCTCAACAGAAATAGGTGATCCTTGGGGCTCTGTGCAATCCCCTACACCTAGAATAATCTCTCCAGCTGTAAATGTGTCTGAAATGTCTTCTGAAAATTCCTCAGTCTCAGTAATAAATACTCTCTCAGCCTCCTCTGAATGAATAGCTTCTCTAGAAAAATCCTCTAGAAATCCCTCAGCCTCTATCTCTGTCTGTTCCAGCTTCTCAATAATATCCATGCTCCTGATGGAGTGATCCTCTCTCGGTTGCTTCATAGCATCGAAGAGGCTAAACTGAATAACCGTATCTCCAATCTCCATAGAAAGTGTACCGGCATATACATCGATTTTTGTTCTGGCCGTCTTCAGAAACGGTCTGCCCAATATAAGTGGAGAACGGCGTGCCAAGTAATCTCCCTCCATATCCAAAATATAGAAATCAGCAGGAAATATCAGCTCCTTTACCTTCACCAAGACATCTTCAATCATACCTGCTGGGCGTGTCTGGCTCCTGTCTGCTAGCTGTATCACCACCCCAGTAGGCTGTAAAGGGCCTATGCCGAGCATCTGAAAGACTGTCCTGGGCATGACATTAATAGAAGCTCCTAAATCAAGCATAGCATCATGTAGCATGGTGCTCCCTATCTCACAAGATACAGTGAACATGCCAGGGTCTTCACATTTCTGAGGGATGGCATGGATAAGTGATGAAACATTCTTCCCCATGCTGACTAACTCATTTTCCTTAAGCTTCTTCTTATGAATACAAAGATCTTTCAAAAATTTTGCGTACTTAGGAACCTGTTTAATCATCGTCAGCAAGGGTACATTAATTTCAACTTTACTAAAAAGTTTCACCAGCTCATTGTACTCTTTTGCTTTCTCCTCCTCCACGTGTCTTTTGGTTGGAGTTCTCCCTTGTGGAAAAGGCAAAGGAACCCTAACATCATCGATTTTGGCCGGAGATGGTGCTGCTGAATTCTGCCCTGCTGTCCCATGCGTAGTAGTGGCTGTAAAATCGGCCTCGGCACTGTTTTCTTCACCGTTTGCCACCAAATTTGGAGGGTTGCTCAAGGAATGAGTTGGGAACGGGCTAGGGTTGGAATCAGCTGAATTTGAAGTCATTACATTGCTGTTTTGGGCCGGGATTGGAGATGCTGTCCGGTCTCCTGAAAATTCTGCTCTTGGACTCTTTGGAGATGATGTAACCTCCCACTTCTCAAATAAATAGCACTCACGTTTCCTTTAGGATTAGGAATAGTTTGGGAAGGGAGTTGACTTGATCCTTGAGCTCGATTTTGATTAATTCCACTTGCCAATTGCCCTATTTGCCTCTCAACGTTTTGTTGCCAAGCTTGTTGTTGTTGCATCATTTGTTGAAACATATCCTCAACCCTCTGTTGGGGCACATTTCCTCCACTTGAATTCCCATAACCTCCTTGGTTAGCAAAGCTTCTTGATTGACCTTGAAAAGATGAAGTGGGCTGAAAATTTTGAGCTTGCTGTGAACCTTGAAAATAATGATTTTGGGGCTGAGAAAAGGACTGATTGGGCTGTTGATAGGGCTGATTAAATTGCTGTGATACTTGGGCACCTTGCTGTGAGTTGTAGGGTTGAAAGTTCTGATTTTGGGGGTGGAAAATTAGGTGGCGAAGGCTGAAAATTCTGACTTTGAAACCCCTTGACCGTAGGGCTGAAAATTCTGATGCATGGGCTGTGATGGCTGAAAATTTTGTTGATTTGAGCTTGGAAAGCTGGGAAAGATTGGAAGCCTTGCTGCCCTTGATAAGGTTGCTGGAATTGAGGTTCAAATGCCTGGAATTGTTGCTGAAATTGTTGGGAATTAGGCTGAAACGGAGGCTGAAAATTCTGGTTTGATGGCTGAAATTGTTGCTGATTGATCTGAGGTTGCTGTGACTGCTGGAAGTTCGGTAGATTCTGCTGTGATGACTGAGTTTGAGGCTCTTGTTGGCAGAAAGCATTCCCATACCTCAAGTTAGGATGATTCCTCCAACCGGGGTTGTAGGTAGATGAGTAGGGGTCATTTCTTTGTTGGAATGGAGCTCTAGCCAAGGCCGCAACCGATTCATCTTGTTGGAGATTTGGACAAAGGTCCGAATTATGTTCTTGGCTTGAACAAATGCTACATACCCTTGTAACTTGATTGGGAAATGAAGTTGTTGGAAAATTTGAGGCTTGGTTCACATTGTTCAATGCCATTTGCTTCACTAAAGATGCCAACTCCAACAATGAGCTCTTAATTTCTTTATCTTCATTAGACGTCACTTGAGCTTCATTAACCCCTCTTGTAGTAAGTGCTCTACTCCCGAACTGTTGAGAATTCTCCGCCATGTTAGAAATGAGTTCTCTAGCTTGCGCCGGTGTTTTGTTTACTAAGGCTCCCCCTGCTGCCGCATCAATCATGCTCCTATCCATAGGTAATAAACCTTCATAAAAATATTGCACAAGAAGTTGCTCACTAATTTGGTGTTGAGGACAGCTAGAGCATAACTTCTTGAACCTCTCCCAATAATCATAAAGAGTCTCTCCAATCACTTGTTGAATGCCACAAATACTTTTTCTGATAATGGCGGTCCTTGATGCTGGAAAAAAATTTCTCTAAAAATGCTCTCTTCATTTCAATCCAACTAGCAACATGTCCAGTGGGCAAATAATACAACCAATCCTTAGCAGCCCCAGTCAAGGAAAAAGGAAATGCTCTTAACTTAATGTCTTCTTCAGAAACGCCCTGAGGCTTCATAGTAGAGCACACCACATGGAATTCGTGCAAGTGTCTGTTTGGATCCTCCCCAGATAAACCCTGAAATTTTGGCAACAAATTGATGAGCCCAGATCTGAGCTCAAAGTTCCCCCTAGCTCTGGATAAGCTATGCTGGAGTACTGAAATGCAGCGTCAGGTGCTGCAAGCTCCTTCATGGTTCTCTGGTGGTCTGCCATGTCAATGCCTGAGTGAGTGCTGATAGTCTGAAGTGGAGGGATATCTGTAGTCTCAGAAAGAATGGCCTGGCTCCTCCTGACTCTGAAGGTCCTCTCAATCTCAGGATCGAAATCTTCTAATTCAGCACCTAGAGACCTGGTCATAAATCAAACAAATCGCAGTAAAAGTGGATAAAAAGATAAAACAAATAAAATCAAGTCAAAAGATATGACAATAAGCACAAAAGTAAGTCAAGAATGATATGAAATAAATGCACGAGCAAAAATCAAACAAGTCAACTAACAGTTCCCCGGCAACGGCGCCAAAAATTTGACGGGCCCAAATCTACTAGATTAAATTGTCACGAATGTATGGGCTCATCAAATTTAAATATCAATGAATGAAAGCTGGAAACCCTTTTACAAGCAAAAATATAAGAATGTAGCAAAGGGGCCACAGGTCGTATTTTTCTCGGGGCTAGTTGTCGTGCTTGATTCAAACTTGTAGATGTGTCGTTTTTGAGTTTTGGGTTTCAAGTGAATAATTTGGGTTTTGGGTTGTTCGTAATTCAGAAATGGCAGTGCAAGAAGAAAATGAAAGAAATCAAACTAGTTCACTAAACAAGAAATTTACACTTAAGAACTCAACCTAATGGAAACTTACTCAAGCCTTACAAAATTTTTGGAAACTAATTTCTGAATTCGAAAAACAAGAGAATGCTAAACAATTAAGTAGAGGTAGTGATAGGAGTTTTCATGTGAACAGCTTAAACTTAAAACAAGTGCTAACCAATGGAGTTGGGAGTTAAACAAGCAACCATATCAACTCAGATTTGCTACAGATTTTTGGAAACTAGCCGATGCACACAAAATTCAGTAATAGCTAAACATGATATCAATAGATTTCAAAAGCTATTTTACTCCAAAGAACAAGTGAAAAATTAATACAAGTTAATACCCCAAGCAACTTGGCACGCAAGGGAGATCCTTGTGTGCCAAAAACTAATACTGCTTTCACAAAGTATCAATTTTCAGCTTAGGATCTCAACTTGATTGATTAAATTTTGGAAATAAGGCTACTAGGAATGAACTATGCAAGTCTAAGCGAAGGATTTAAGAGCTGGATTCAGAGACTTGTGAAACACAGAAAAAAAAACAGAAATAAGAGCAGATTTTCAGAAACGCAGTGCTATCCAAGCTGAAATAAAACAGAATCCGGTAATGAAGACAGCCATTAAATTCAAAACAACAAGCAATTTGGAATCAAGTCACTATTCTAATGTTCAAACAAGATTCAGAATGATCTAAAGTTCACTTAAAACAAATTACAGATGTTACAGCTAATGATTTGCAGAGATGAAATCTGGCACGTAACAGGTTATACTGAACAAGAATGGCACGCAAGCAAACTAAAAGGAGATAACTGAATTTGATTCAATTGTTCACTCAACAAACACTAGATCTAGTTAACTTTCAGAAATTAAATCTAACTTAAGCAGAAACAACTTAAAGAAATGATCAAACGTCTGATACGAATTTCAGTAACGGCAAATTTCAGAAATGGAAATACAACTGAAACTAAGGAAACTAGCTACAAAAACTGATCCTCAACCCCTTCTTGAGCTCAGATTCTTCTTGTCGTCACACAAGAGGAAGCCTCGAACCCGTAAGCTTCACAGATTGCCGGCAATCAAACTCTGCAATTCGATCCAACTGTAGCTCTGTTTCTGGGCAGTATGGAGCTGGAACCTTCACAGAGTCATCATCCCGATGATCTAGAATCCGATCAAATGAAGAAATCGAGTGGTCGCGCCCTTGAATTGGAGAAAACAGGAAGAGATGATGAAGAACTATTGAAGAAATCGAGCTGCGGCGAAGAACTTGGCGAAGACGCGACGAAGGCTGAAGCAGGGAAAAATTTCCTTAAGTAATTAACATTGGACGGCTCAGATTGAATTGAGGAAATCCAACGGCTGATCTTTCTCTGATTTGAGCCAAACTTTGATGATGGTGATCTGGGGTCAGGATCTGCCTCGTGGTAGCTCGGATCCTCCAGATGTGCAACGGATGGTCCAGATCAACCAATTCTTTGAATGGATGATCTAGAGCCCTCCAAGCTTGATCCAACGGTTGATTTAGCTCTGATTGGGATGAAATCTTCAGATCTTGATCAGGGTGCTTGATCAACCCTAGCCCTAGCTCGGATTGCTTCAGATGATCCCGGATGGCTCAGATCTAGCCGCTTTTGAATCGGACGGCCCGGATTAATCCAAAACATGATAATTCGATCCGGTTCCACTTCCGACTCAAGTTTGACCCAGTAAGCCCTAGGTCCAGGATCCTTTCGTGCCTACAAAAATATATCAGAAAATTAGTGGCCAAATAATCCAAAAATGTGCAATTTTGCAATTAAGTCCAAAATAAAAGGAAATCCTAAAACTTAGGGTAAAATCATAATTAAACAAGTAAAACTTGGGTCAAACATGGATTTTAGTAATTAAAATAATCAATAAAAATGGTACTTATCACCGCCTCCTCCGCCGATAAGGACGAGGTGTTAGAGGAGGAGGCGTTAGATTCAGACATTGAGATTTTGTCTTCAGATCCCCTCTTCCCGGGGCCTGATCGTCTTTCGGACCCTTTGCCTGGTTGCTCACCTCCTTCCGGCGTTGCGCCGACTTTTCTCCGGGAGATGCCCTCCCCGTCTTTTCCGTCGACATCTGCGCCGGTTTTGGTGTCTCCCGATGCAGGGGCTACCCTGCCCGCGCCTCCTTCGCCTCAACTGACCTCCTTGGAGGATCAATCTTACCTCGCCCCTCGGCCTGGAGGCCCTACTTCCTCGGCGTCTGCACCGTGCGCTCCTGCCCCTTCAGCCCTGGGTCTTGGTTACTCCTCCTTCCCCCTTACCTCCGCTAGCCAGCCCGGTGGGGTGTCTGTTGCTCCTGTTTCTTCTCTTCCTAACCAGACACCAGACCTTCGCCCACTGCATCTTGTTCTCCCCTCACGAGCGGATTCTTCCGCTCCTTTCGAGTTCCCTAACCCCGAACCGCTGGGCTCAGCCAGGGTGGTCTACCTACACGCACCCCTAAGCGACCACCTGCATCTGGGTCTTCAGTCCTTCGATCGCCAAGATCCCGTCGCCCGCATTGATGGCATAGTTGCGGACGCCTGTCGGGTATGCTTCTTTGACGGTTCTTGCTCGGTCGATTTTTTCCTAGTCAACCCTGGGTTTCTCTTACAGCTGACCGGGACCCTATACGACATGGGTATCTCCATTGTTGCCCAGAACCGATCCCTGCGACAATTAGAGTTCCGTCGGGAGGCGTTGGAAGCTCAACTTCGTTGTGCCGGGCCCTCTCCCATTGATGAGGCTTGGAATGCGCTGCGTTCTGAGAACGCGAGTCTGCAGGAACAAGCCGCCCATGCGGAAGCGCAACTCCAAGCTCTTCTGACAGAGCTAAGGGCAGCCCGGGTTTCTGAGGCCCAACTGCGTCAACAACTAGCTTTGTTGGAGCATAGCGAGCGACAAGCCCGGAATCGGGAACTTCGGGCGGGCTCAGAGTTGGCCAGGACCCAGGCAGCTCTTCTGGAGGCCAATCAATCAGCCGCCACACTATTGGCGGCCTTGAAGGTCAAGGAGGAAGAATTGGCGGCCTACCAAAGTGCTCTTTTGCGGTCGCGCGAACGCCTTGAGGCCCAGTAGACTCAGGCAGAGACGATTCGCGATGGGCACGGTGAAGCGCCAAGGGTAGCCTCATCACAACCCCTGATGCCCCCTCCATAGTTGTAGATTCACCCTCCTTTTCCTTTTCCAATGTAGGCAAGGACAATACGGCTTGGCATGGATGTTGTTTCTCCTACTTTTCGCCGTCTTCTCCTTTTTCTCAGTTGCTTGCTTAATGGTTGTCTGAGTGATGGCGGGACCAACCGCTTCTTCCCTCTGACTTGGGCGAGCTCGAGGGGCTTCGCGAGCGAGGTCTAGCCCGTGGACAGGTTTCCGAACCGGACGGGGAGTACTTAGCCGTATTCTGCGGGGCTTCGGCCGTCTCCGGCTCATCCAGGAGCTTAAGGAGGTGCGCCGTGTGTAGGTCACACTTCCGTGAACTCGGGGAGTAGCGGGGGTGTGGGTCCCTGGTTGAGGAGTTCCTGAGGGTTTCCCTCCTAGGGGAGGATTTGCGTAGGTCGGTCTCGGAGTTGTCTGGTAGGGCAACCTCTTGGTCGTCATAGACCATCAAGTGTTGGACCGAGAGCTGGTTTACGGGAAGGGCTCCCGCGGAGCAAGAGGAAGGCCGCTCGGTCGGGTGATCTCTCGGTCAACAGGGATTGTCATGCGCCTGACCGAGAGCCGATCCGAGGGAAGGGCTTGCGTAGAGCAAGAGGAAAGCCGCTCGGCCGGGTGATCTCTCGGTCGGCAGGGATTGCCATGCGCCTGACCGAGAGCCGATCGAGGGAAGGGCTTGCGTAGAGCAAGAGGAAAGCCGCTCGGCCGGGTGATCTCTCGGCCGGCAGGGATTGCCATGCGCCTGACCGAGAGCCGATCGAGGGAAGGGCTTGCGTAGAGCAAGAGGAAAGCCGCTCGGCCGGGTGATCTCTTGGTCGGCAAGGATTGCCAAGCGCCTGACCGAGAGCCGATCGAGGGAAGGGCTTGCGTAGAGCAAGAGGAAAGTCGCTTGGGCGGGTGATCTCTCTGTCGGCAGGGATTGTCATGCGCCTGACCGAGAGCCGATCGAGGGAAGGGCTTGCGTAGAGCAAGAGGAAAGCCGCTCGGTCGGGTGATCTCTCGGTCGGCAGGGATTGTCATGCACCTGACCGAGAGCCGGTCGAGGGAAGGGCTTGCGTAGAGCAAGAGGAAAGTCGCTCGGCCGGGTGATCTCTCGGCCGGCAGGGATTGCCATGCGCCTGACCGAGAGTCGATCTAGGGAAGGGCTTGCGTAGAGCAAGAGGAAAGCCACTCGGCCGGGTGATCTCTCGGTCGGCAGGGATTGTTATGCGCCTGACTGAGAGCCGTTCGAGGGAAGGGCTTGCATAGAGCAAGAGGAAAGCCGCTCGGCCGGGTGATCTCTCGGTCGGCAGGGATTGTCATGCGCCTGACCGAGATCCGATCGAGGGAAGGGCTTGCGTAGAGCAAGAGGAAAGCCGCTCGGTCGGGTGATCTCTCGGCCGGCAGGGATTGTCATGCGCCTGACCGAGAGCCGATCGAGGGAAGGGCTTGCGTAGAGCAACAGGAAAGGCGCTCGGGCGGGTGATCTCTCGGCCGGCAGGGATTGCCATTTGCCATGCACCTGACCGAGAGCCGATCGAGGGAAGGGCTTGCGTCGAGCAAGAGGAAAGCCGCTCGACCGGGTGATCTCTCGGCGGGCAGGGATTGCCATGCGCCTGACCGAGAGCTGATCGAGGGAAGGGCTTGCGTAGAGCTAAGGCTTCCCGGTCGAGGGCCTCCCAGGGATCGTGGGCCACCACGCGTCGCCCGAGAGCCTCGCCGAGGCTTCCCGGTCGAGGGCATCCCAGGGAGCGTGGGCCGCCACGCGCCGCCTGAGAGCCTCGCCGAGGCTTCCCGGTCGAGGGCATCCCAGGGAGCGTGGGCCGCCACGCGCCGCGTGAGAGCCTCACCGAGGCTTCCCGGTCGAGGGCATCCCAGGGAGCGTGGGCCGCCACGCGCCGCCTGAGAGCCTCGCCGAGGCTTCCCGGTCGAGGGCATCCCAGGGAGTGGCCCCCCGGTCGAGGGCATCCCAGGGAGCGTGGGCCGCCACGCGCCGCCTGAGAGCCTCGCCGAGGGTAATGCAGCAACGATTGTCTTCTTAAAAAGAAACCATTCATGCAGGGCGCATCGAATAGATGAGATACATCCAGAGGGCCCCACTGCCAGGCATTCGGCGAGCGTATATAAAATATTTCCAGATTTCCCAATACACGGTATGCAGATGCGCCATATCCCGAGGGCCAGACCATAGAGGTGCATAAGGCATTTTCGGAAGGCCAAATATCGTACGTGTGGAAAAATGCGTTATAAATATATTCTTTCCCTTATCCGCTTTGTTAGAAAAAGAAACAGCTCCGGCGTAACCTCGGAAGGACCCGCCATAATGCTTCTGGCGCATCCAGAATCTTCCTGAAAGTAGGTAGAGGAAGGCTCGTATTTTTAGAGAGTGCCAACCGCCCTAAACCCATATGAATTTCCCATTTCCACTTCCGATCAGGCTGCTGGTGTGTCCCTCCTTCTAGCGCCAAATTTGGTCCTGTCCCGAAGTGGGATGGCAGCCCAACAGGCCGGACGGGCCTCCCGGGAGCCACGAGTCGATGAGGTGGCCGGCTGTCGGCCGCGCCTCGCCTTGCTCCTGCAAAACAGAGACCGTCAGCAAACCCGCCGGGGGAATCCCCGGTCAGGCACTCCGACGGTCAAGTCAGTCCCCAGCACAGGTGGAAGGAAACTGGATGGAAATGAGGTGAGGGATGCGAGAACTCGCGCGCGCATACCTGTGATAGGGGGAGTGCCAAGCTTATGTAACCGGGATAGCTGACATCCCTTGCCCGTACTGATGGGGCCAGGGTGTGAAGTTTGTCAGCTCTGGTAGAGCACTGAGAAGCGGCGCGGCATGGCGCGGAGTGCTCCAGCAGTACCTGAGTACTGGGTGCGCGGTATGAGGGTATCGGATGAGGAACTAGCCGCGTGGGGATGTCAGTGGTAGGGGCGGCGTGAGGAACCCCGTTAACAGGGTTGTACTCTGGATGAAAAGATGAGAGGGGGCGTGCGGGCAGGACAACCCGTACCCCGAGCGCCGACTATCCGATTCGTACGCGGAGATCGAGTCGGGTAAGGACCAGGGATCGTGGGCCGCCATGCATATGGCTGGTGGAAGGAAAGGTAGCGCAGAGTACGCCCTGAATCCGAGGTTGCCTTGAGACTGATCGGCGGTACCCGACCTCTTTCCAGGTCGAGGTAAACTGATGCGGACGCCTAGGCTCTTATCGTCTCGGTGGGCTAAAAGGCCGCCCGGGTGCCTTCTTAGATACTTTGCCGGACCCCTTCTCCCTCTTTTCCTTCTTCTGGAGGGGCTTTCGGGGGGGGGGGTCTTATCTGCTGACATGGCTGTCGATCTATCCGCCAGGCTTTCGGGGCACCAGGTTGGTCTATGGGCCCGGCCTATGTCCCTACCCGTAGGCAAGGTCGGGATCAACACTAAATACAAATAGTTTAATTTGTGTTTTATAAATTTTTTTCAGTATTTCTTTTATACTAGTAGGATACGTAATAATTACCCTTATTATTTTTTATCTTATTCTTCTATTTTTTTTTGGTCTCTTTATGCCATGTTATCACTCGGACACTCATGATACGATATATTTTGTAAGATTTTTTCTTCAAATAGAACGCATAATTACAAGATGCTAGGCTTTCAGATCGCTCACGTGAACATTTTTCGATTAAAAAAATATGTTTTGATGAAAAAGTTAATAAGGATGATTAATATATTTATTAATATATTAATTTATATTAATCAAATATAAAGAAACATTTCATTATATTTCTGAAATCATACTGGAAGCTTTTAACTGAAATATTTTTCTTTATTTACCTTATATTTTTAGCCAATTCTCATAATATATTATTTTAAATTAAAAAATCGAGTTCAGATGTCTCAAAATTTTAACCGAGAAAAAGAAAGTGACAGAGAATTCTTGGCAGGAGCGGTATAAGAGAAAGATCACTAAATTTGATGTGTCCTTATGCCTTTTAGTAATTCCTAATTTTGACGTGTATCCTTTGATAAAAGGTCGTAAAATATTTAGATGATTTCCCATCAATGAGAAATTTATTATTAATTTTGCATTAATTTGATAAATTTAATAAAATTGAAAATGTATAATAAATTTGTTAAAACTTATTAAGGGAGTGTTTAGGAGAACTTTTGCTTCTTGAAAAGTGATTCTTATAGAGATTATCTTAAAGCCAGTGAGAAGCTAAAGCATAGAGTGTTTGAAAATATAAGCTAAAAACTGATACAAGGTAAAGTTTGAGTGTTTGGTGAATAATTTCTTCGGAGCTTAATTTTTAGTTAAATGACAATAATATCCTTAAACTATATAAATTAATTTTTTAAATTATCTAAATATAATTTTGATACACCACCAATAATGTTTTATATATTTATTACTATATTTTGAATATTATATCAAAATTATTTTTTTAAATAATATATAGTTTAAAAAATATATAATTAATAAAAATATAAATATAAAAAAATGATAAAATTTATATAAATTTATAAAAATATTATAAAAATTCTAAATATATAAATTATATAAAATATAAAATTTTATTTAAAAGTATGATGACAATTATGTAAAATGATAAATTTATTAAGGGTATAAATGTCTACTTTTAATTCTAGACCATAAGTAAAAAAGCAGAAGCAGAAAAAAGTATCAAATTCTTGCTTCCGGCTTTTGACTAAAAGTTATAGAAGTTAAAGCAGAATCTGGTATTCATAAACACTCAAAAGTTCTTCTATGTAGCTAGAATCTAAAAAGCAGCTAGTAGAAGCTTTCTCAAATACTCCCTAAGTAACGTTAAAATAATGAAAAGTAATATTACTTCTTCAATCTTATTAGGCTACGTTTGGTAGGGGGTAATGTAATCCGGTCTATAATGTAATCAAGTTTGTAATGTAATGTAATGTAATCTTGATTACATTGTTATGTTTGGTAATGAGTTGTATGTAATATTTGATAACCATTACAAGTTGAATTCTTTTGTTTGGTGAGAGCAATCCATCTTGTAATGTAATCAAGATTGACGACCGACGACCGTCGCCGGACAGCCGGCGACCATTGACCGGCCGACGAACGTCGTTGGCGGCCGGCGGCGGCGGCAACGGTGGCCGGCCGGCGGCGACGGCAACGGTGGTCGGCCTACGGCGACCGACGACTGTCGCCGCTCAGCCGACAATTTTACAAGCTGTAATGTAATTCAGATTACGGAGATTTTGGCTTGTAATCCAGATTACACACCATCAACCTCTTTTGTAATCGAAATTATATTACAATCTTAAAGTGATTCCAAACAAAGAAATTCAACTTGTAATGTAATTTCGATTACATTACAGGATGGATTACACCCTATCAAACAGAGCCTTAGCGTAAATGCTCATATTATTATAGTTTACAACCTATTCATGGAAGTTACCCAACCACAAACCGATAATTATTATGCACAGAATGTTAATTGAAAAGTAAAACAAATTAAATTTGAGCATGAAATATTTACGATTAAATAAACGGTTATTACGAATCAATCAATCGTGTCCTAAAATCAAATCCGCGGTTTGATCCTAACTATGACGCATTTTAAAAAAAAAATTCTAAATGGGACGCGAATCCTTGGATACTAGACTTCTAGACTGCTTACCGCGAGCGCTTCCCGATTTACTCTGGTGATCAATGGGAAACTTCCGTAGGATTAGGTCGGTCATCCCAGATTCAATTTGTCTGTTGCCTGATTTATAATTTTTTTTCCTAAAAGAAATTCATTGAGTAAAGCTAAATTTAATGAAAAATTATATCTTCAAGAAAAAAATTGATAGAAAAATCTAAGGAAAAATTTGAGAAAACTCCCCAACATCAAAGTGGGCTTTGCATGCACTCCCCAACCAAAAATGTCTTTGCATGCACTCCCTGATGGGATTGACAAGACAGTTTTGTGTGTTATTTTTTTTATCAGTATAAAAGAGTAAAAATTCAGTATAAATCGTAAAGATTTGAGTATAAATTATTTGAGATTGAGTACTAATTTAAGAAATTTGAGTATTATTTGAAAAAATTTGAGTACACATTGTTTCAGTATATAATAAAAATTTCAGTATATATTATCAAAATTTAAGTATGAATTGATTTAGATTGAGTATTATTTGAAAAAATTTGAGTATAAAATTTAAAAATTTGAGTATGTGAGGTTGTATCCACCATATCAAGATTTTCACATGAAGGGTCGTCGAAATTTTATACTCAAATTTTTTAAATTAGTACTAAATCTCAAACAATTTATACTCAAATATTTATAATGTATACTGAGTTTTCACTCTTTTATACTAACGACATCAAGATTTTTACATGAGGGGTCACCGAAACTTTGTACTCAATATTCTTAAATTAGTACTAAATCTCAAACAATTTATACTCAAATCTTTACAATGTATACTGAGTTTTCAATTTTTTATACTCAATCTATTAGGAAGTGAATGCAAAGAATTTATTAAGTGGGGAGTGTATACAAAGGCAATTTGGGATTATGAAGTTTTCTCCAATTAACACAAAATCTAAAAGAATGATTCGGACTGTCAGTCATTACTTGATTTTTTTAAATTTTTTTCCTAAAAACGTATTATTACTCAAATTTAATTACACAGGCAAATTCGACGATTCCTAAAATTAGTGTATTAACCATCAAACCCTAGTGGGCCTAGTCGTCTTTGGGATCAGCGGAGAGAAACCGTCGGAGGTGGCGGAATCCCGGCGGGATGCGGCGGCGCCGCCGAGGTCGTTTAAGAGACAGACCAGGGAGTCGAGGTCGAAACCACGGAGCAGTTTCTCGTCTCGTCCGAGCGTTGAGACAGCCCAAGCGAAGAACTCCGGATTGCAGGGGATCGCGAGGCCGCCGGCGGGCGCGAAGCCTTGCTCCTCCTCCACCCGCCGCAGCAGCTCCGCGAAGGCCGGCAGGTTGAGAAACCGCGTAGGGATATCGAACCTCTCCCGGAAGGGGCCGACGTAGACGGCCATGGATCCGGCTCGGGGCGGCCGTGAGGGCTCGTCCGACGACGTCGGAGGCGACTGTCGGCGGTGGAAACCGAGCCAACGCCGCCACCGCATCGTCTGCTTCTTCAGATCGGAGAACCAGTGCTTCCTCTCCACCGTGTGCATCGCCGGCGATCAGAATCGAAATGGCGATCGGATTCGTAGAAGGTAAAAGGGTTCGAAAAAGAAATCGAAGGGTTTCGATGCGGAACTGGATACGGCTTATGTATATATATAGGCGTGCAAGAAAGAGGAGAACAAACCGGGATGTTAATGCCTAAAGCAAGTTTATCGCCTTGTTTCAGTTTAGGAATGAGAGTCTTAATACCTTATTTATTTTTTATTTTCAAAAAATGGGTTAAATAATCTAATTCAGATTCTAAATCTTAAATTTTAAATTTTAATCTAAAAAAAATAAAATATATATATTTGATGCTCATAAGATAAATAGGAGAATAAAATCCATTGATAATTCAAAAAATACTATTAAAAATTATTAGTTATGGAGATGAAATAATAAGCGCTCGACAATTTTAGTGGCTACAGCAAATTTTTCTTCAAAATTAAAGGGGGAAAATGTATTTAATACTGAACAGAACTAATATAAAAAACAACTTAAATTGTTATATATATATATATATATATATATATATATATATATATATATATAATATTTTTTATTTTTTTTAGAGTTTAGGATTTAGTATTTGGAATTTGGGTTATAGACTTATAGCATTAAGTTAAAGAAATTAATAAAAACAAAAATGATAGACAACGTGAATTTTTCAACGTGAAACCCAATATGAATGACATGACACCCCAATTGCAGTGATCTTCAACGGATTCATCGTGCCCCCCAGATTATAGTTTTATTCGGGGCGGCGACCGCCATCCGTGTCCATGCATAATCGGGTATATATACGAAAAGTGTCATATCATTTATGTTGAATTTCACGTTATAATTTCACGCTATCTATCGTAGCTCAAATAAAAAAATATATAAAAAGGGTGCCACAAGGTAAGCTATAGTAGTAGGGTATCAAGATTAGTTAGACCAATTTGCAAAGACATCCTCGTGATTATATCATTAAATTGGTGTAAAAGATCCTCACTAGATACATATAAGTAAATTATGAGGAAGTGTTTTTTTCTAATACAATAGTCCTTTATATGGAATGATCATACACCCAATCAAACATTTTACACCAATTAGAAATTGACTTCAAAATCTATTAGAGCAACTACTAATGTATGTGCCAACTGTGTCGACCCATGAGAGTAACAAAAAAATGATTATGTCATTGAAGGTGATAATAGTCACTCAGGAGGCTCAATATCGCTAGTCTCTGATTAAATATAGATAGATAAATTATAAAGAATATTATTCACCTAATATAATGATCCTATGTACCAGGAAATCACACATACAATGGAGTATTTTTCGTCTATTAAAAATTAACTTCAAGATTTTTTGAGGTAATCATCCATATGGTTACGGACTGTATCAACTCACGGGGCATTATTACGTCATTAAAAGATAAGGAAAGATGCTTCATCCTGCGTAAACGGCCTGAGTGATTGGCTTGAAAAAAAGCCTTTCCAATTTCCTTGGAGCAGAAGAACGTGCCGCGGATGCTTTCCAAGTATTATCATTCAGCTCCAATAAGTTATCTTTTTTTGAAAATGTCCTCCTAGTTTTAAAATTGCAACCATACAGTCACGATATGTCGATATCCCTAACTCTCGTTACTTTACACTTTATGCTGTTAAACTTATTCCTAACGTTGACAACATTAAATACAATATATCCCATTTAAGCAAAAACATAAATAAAATAAAAAAATATCAAACAGGCAAATATATAAATAAATGTCACAGATTAGAAATAACTATACTAATATTCAAAATTAGATTAAATATTATTTTCTTTAATATTTAACTATTTTATCAAATTAGAAAAGTAAAATACACTAAATACAATAGTTTAATTTGTGTTATATATTTTTTTTCCAGTATTTCTTTTATACTAGTAGCATATGTAATAATTGCCCTTATTATTTTTCTATCTTATTAATTACCTTAATTAATCTCTTATGCTCGCTATCTCCACTCTTCTATTTTTTTTTTTGTCTATTTGTGCCAAGTTATCACTAGGACACTCATGATACAAAATATTTGTAAGATTTTTTTTTTCAAATGGAACGGATAATTACAAGATGCTAGGCTTTCAGATCGTCATGTGAATATTTTCCTATTAAAAAATATATTTTGATGAAAAGGTAAATATGGATGATTATTTGATTTTTTATCCAAAATTTTATCTTAAAATTTTATAAATTTGCAGCTTTTTAGCACCAATTACAAAAATCTCTTCATAAGACTCGCATCATCCTATTCCTTTCCCCTATCTCACATCCAATTAATAATTCACAAACACATTCATTTTATAAAATATACAACAATTAAAATATAGTCATATATATCCTAACCCAAAAAAGATATAGAGAACAAAAGATGTCGTCAATCTAAATTATAACTAATGAAAAAATATGCATGGCATGGCTGTTAGCGGACTTAGATAACAGAATGAAAATTTTAAATGTAAATATGGAAAATGCAAAAAAATGTATATATTTAGGATTATTATTAGGGTGAACGTATAAATAATATTGGAATTAAATCTGGAAATGCAATTAATGTATATACATTTCGTGGTGATCATGGTTAATTTTTCAAATGCCCTGTTAAAAATAGCTGGCCAACGGTTGCATGACAACTCGGATCCCGAAGCTGCCGCGAAGCTTCTCTCTGGCCTCTAAACTCCGTACACGGCGCAGGGAAGGGAACCGAGGCGACGAAGACGACGACGACGGAGTATCGCGAGAGACGAGGACGAGAGGAATCTCATCTTCTCCGATCTCTCACTGCCTCGCCGCCGCCATCGTCACTGGACTCTTCGGCATCCCTAGGTGAGTTTGCTTCGATCTCCAATGAGGCTCCCCCACCATTGTTCTGCGGAGATTCCTCCATGCCTTAGTTACATCCCTGTTCATCTATTTTGCCCTAGTCCGTTTGATCCTCTTTTTGCGGCCCAGATTTTGATCGATCGTCCACGTCCGAGTGCGATCGATGGACCCAATGCGGCGTGACGAGGAGTACGGCCTCGGCGGATCGTCGGAGATCGTCGACGCTGACAAAATCGGCGCTCAGGACGATGCGTTCGCTATCCCCCCGAAGAATGCGCCGACGGAACGTTTGCGTCGATGGAGGGTATGTTCGCATTCGCTTCTTCCCTGATTGCTTAACGGTGGTAAACGGAATGAGAATAGTAGTGTTTCTGCTGATTGTTTTGTGTTCCATATCTTCTCGTATTGGTTCCACCGATGGAACGAATCAATGCGAGCACATGGATGCTATTGAAGTCTCTTTTTGATCTCCGGAGGGATCGGAATAGATGGATACATAATAAGACATTGTGGTTGAATTTTTTTTCCGTCATCACTTAAATTTCTGAACGTCAAAATTTCAAAGTACCCACAGAAAGATATAAGAAGAATTCATAAAAATATATGTTTGATATGGATTTTTTTAGAAACAAGTTACAGTGAATAAACTAGCTCAATGATACTTATATATTCGGTGCGGATATATATATTTATAATATATAACTGTGTAGAGGTGCAATGTTTTCGATGCTATTCTTATTCTTAGAAAAGCGAGCAGAACTTTGCAAACCAATTCATTAATAAAAAAAGAATATTCATTTTGGTTAATAGTTTTTCAGAGTTGAAACATTAATTTAATCAGGCAATCTATTTACTGCATGCTCTACCTGACATTGACTTGTATTATTGACAAATTTGAGTTTATCTCAAAGAACTACATAATATATTTTTTCTGTTTTTTCTCTCCTACAGCAAGCAGCTCTTGTGTTGAATGCAGCACGTAGATTTAGATACACACTTGACTTGAAGAAGGAGAATGAGAAAGAGGAAGTGAGAAGTAAAATAAGAACCCACACACAAGTCATACGGGTATATTCATCCTTGTGGGTTTTTTTTTTCAGGCTTGTACTAGATTGCGATGCCCTTCTTCTTATGACTTATAATAACTTGTGTTTATTTGTCCTTTCCAGGCAGCATTTCTCTTCAAAGAAGCAGGAGAAACAACTCCACCAGGTACATGTTTCATTATTGATAGGCATAAATTCGACTCCATTAGAGATGGATCTTAGATCTTAATCTTAAATCTCTAGCATGCTGTCTTTTTCTTATAGACTTCTTATTTTAATATCTATTTTATTGCATTATCTTTTTATACTCCTAACAAACCAGATGCTACTGGAGGAAAACCGGTACTTCCAGAAGGTGATTTTCCTATTGGCGTGGAAAAGCTTATGGAAATAAATAGAGAACATGATTTAACTGCACTAAAAGAATTTGGAGGGGCAAGTAGTTTATGACTTCAGCAACTGCATTCTAAAGCCGTAATTTATTAGATATTCAATTATTTTTGCATGTTTTTCTTGATGTTCAGGTTAAGGGGCTGTCAAATATATTGAAATCCAGCACAGAAAGGGGTATAGTTGGAGATGAGACAGATTTGTTAAATAGAAGAAACATATTTGGGGCAAATACATATCCACAAAAGAAAGGGAAGAGCTTTCTGGTATGAGATCCATGTTATATCTCATGTTTTGCAGCTCTCGTTCTATATGCTTGATTATTACGATTTTAATCCCACTTCATCCAATTGTAGGTTTTTGTGTGGGAAGCTTGCCAAGATTTAACACTAATCATACTAATGGTAGCTTCAGTTCTGTCTTTGGTATTGGGTATAAAAACAGAAGTACGTTATCTATGCTAGGTTCTCAGCTATTCTATTATTTTTCTTATATTATCAAATTGTTTATATTTTATATCGTTTATCAAGATTCTTTTCCCTTTCAGCATGCAAAAGCGATTTCTGTTTATATAGTCTATCAACTTTTATGCTAAGAATTAGTTTGGTTCATTATACATTGTAAAATGGGCATGCCATTTAGCATTTTGGCAAAAACATGATATCTGCTATTTGCTTAAGTAAATCTTAGCAGCATAATTTTCCTTTGTATCAAATCCCGGATCTTAAGAATCTTATAGAATAAACATATGTGTTGTTTTTGTTTACTCATTCATCATCAAATCTTACTAATTGTTAGATGCACGGGCTATAAATATTATACATCAATAATAAATTTTCATGCTTATTCAAAAACAGTTTGTACAGTCGTACAAAAGATGATATACATTAGTTGTCTACAACGTTTGAAATACTGTTCGGTGTCGCCCGACACGGGCGGTTTTTACCGTTCTGCACACGGAGCGAAATGGCTCACGGGCGACACCAGTCTTTGGCATCCTGGAGGTGCGACGCTTCCGGCGGCACCAGATGCGTCGCAGAGGCTTCCGACAGCGTTGGAAGCTTCCGTAGGTGCCGAAGGCCTTGCAGGGCACTGGCGCCTACAGCCTTGCGGTGGTGGGACGCTTCCGCCGGCTGTGTAAAGTCGTGCTAGGCGCCTGCGATAGGCGGCCCCACCGTGGGCGCTGCGCCGCCTAGCACCGCTAGGCGATTACGCGACTAGGCGTTCTCGCCGATGCTAGCGATACCTTGCGGGGCGCGCTGGACTTCCGGGGGCCTTGCAGCGTTGCAGTCGCGAATTTACATTTTTTTTATTTAATTAATTTAAACAATTCTTTTCATAAGTCCTAAATTTATTAATAATATTCTGAATTTATTTTACAGCTTTAAATTTTATTTAAATATTCCAAAAAAATTTAAAATTTTAAAAATTATATAATTTATAACAAAAAAATAATATAATCTAAAGAAAATCTAATAAATCAGATTTATATTCTGATATATATATATATATTATTTTTACTATTTTAATGTTTAATTGATATTCTATTTTTTATTATTATAAATATATATTATTTAAATTAATAATTAATTAAATGAATACATAGTTAATTTATATGATTATTATATATAAAATACATCTGTGTATTAATTTATATAATTATGATTATTTAATCCGGACATTGGAGTATTATAGAGTTGACATAACACGAAGAACTTATATAAAATTAATATACAATTTATTTTTAAATTATACTCAATATACATATTTATCTGATAGTTATTATATATAAATAAAAAATATCGAAACCGTGTTGCCGCGGCGCGATACGATACCAAAATCGTATCGTTCCGGTCTGAGACCGAGACCTCGGCACAGGTCGAAATTTTAAACTTGTGAATAACAATACATATATTTTGAAAGTTATCTATAAAAATTATTACATTAAGCTTAACTTTTTAGGTTTCTAATTTTTATTTTTATATTATCAAGAATATTGATTAACAAATAATATTAAATCAATTTATAATGATAAATATAAATTACATTCCTATTTCATTTTATTTATTTTATTATTAGAAACTTTCTCATTCTTTAAAAAAAACAAAATCATTCTATAAAATTTTTAAAATGTATTGTGATAAACTAATGTTTGTCGAATAGAAAAATGCATTATTGTCCAATTGAATTTAAAAATAGGAAAACATAGATTAATCTAAATAAAAAATAGGAAAACTTTACAAAAGGTAATTTTTTAAAAAGGATATATAATATAATAGTTTCTGGAATATAATTTTTAAAGTAATTATATTTGATATATGATTAATCAGCATGTGTAAATCTTGCTTCTGTTTCCATACTTTTTTAATTAGTTGCCTGAGAGAATGTATAACTTCAATTGTTTACTTTCAAGTATGAAATCAAATTGATTTTCGGTTATTATAATTTCCTATTAGTCTTTTTTCTATTACTCTTTTTCAAAGTTTCATGATATGACTCATTAGTTTAATACTCCTATAATTTACATAATTTCGCACGTCGCCTTTAGGAACAAGAGTACTTAATCTCCACTTATAGATATTTGTTTGTTTTCAATACGTGAAGGATATTTTTGATTAAACATGATATTTCTTTTTTTTTTGCCACAAGTTTTATATTAACTAATATTAGAATTTTATTTTTTGCTCAACTAATTTTTGCATAAGTTCAAGTATAATAATATATTAATTTAAATTTGTCACAATCAATTTACTATACCTACATTTTATAGTTATATAAAATAATTAACACATGAATAATTTATTTTCTTTACAATATTTCAAATTATAATATATATTTTTAATATATTAATATTTTATGAAAATAGATATTTTCTTTTAAAAATTATTGAATTGATTTACTAAAATTCAATAATGTTTAAAAAATGTAATATTAAATTTAAATATCTTATACTTTCTAACTATATGGTTCCATAGATTAATGATATTTAAATAATTTTGCTTAAAAAAAAGTTTATAAATGTTTTCTACAAATAGAATCTAAATTTTAGTTACAAAATTAAAGTAATACAATATAATTAATTTGTAATGCAAATAAGAAAAAATATTAATTAATAAAGTCTTCAATATGAAAAGATCAATTTGAATTTAATGCAAGGTTTAAATTTATATGGTAAAATTGTAATACAAACATTTATATAGTTAAATTATATTGTTTATAATATACTTATTTGAACTATATAAATATTTTCAAAAAAAATTATTTCTTCTTCTATTAGTTAAATGTGAATTATATCAATACATTATATCATTTGACATTACAATTAAAATAGGAAAACATAGATTAATCTAAATTAAAAATAGGAAAATTTTACAAAAGGTAATTTTCAAAAAGAGGATATATAATATAATAGTTTCTAGAATACATTTTTAAAGTAATTATATTTGATATATGATTAACCATGTGTAAATTTTGCTTCTGTTTCCAATACTTTTCAATTAGTTGCTTGAGAGGATGTATAACTTTAATTGCCGACTATCAAGCATGAAATCAAATTGATTTTCAGTCATCTCCTACGTAGTTTCTTTCTATTATATTTTTTCAAATTTTCATGATATGACTCATTAGTTTAATACTCCTATAATTTGCATAATTTCGAATGACTCCTTTAGGAATTAGAGTACTTAATCTCCATTTATTAAATATTTTTTTCGTTTTCAATACGTGAAGGATATTTTTGATTAAACATGATATTTCTTTTTTTTTTGCCACAAGTTTTATTATTAACTAATATTAAAATTTTAATTTTTGCACAACTATTGTTTGCAGAAGTTCAAGTATAATAATATATTAATTTTAAGTTTGTTACAAGCAATTTACTATACCTACATTTTATAGTTATTTAAAATAATTAACACATGAAAATTTAATTTATTTTCTTCACAATGTTTCAAATTATAATTTTCTAGTTTTTAATATATTAATATTTTATGAAATAGCAATATTCTTTTAAAAATTATTGAATTGATTTGCTAATTGTCAATAATGTTTAACAATTGTAATATTAAATTTAAATATCTTATACTTTCTAACTATATAGTTCCATAGATTAATGATATTTAAACAATTTTGTTTAAAAAAAATTATAAATGTCTTTACAAATTGAATCTAAATTTTAGTTATAAAATTAAAGCAATACGATATAATTATTTGTAATGCAAATAAGAAAATATATTAATTAATAAAATCTTCAATATGAAAAGATAAATTTGAATTTAATACAAGGTTTAATTTATTTGGTACAATTGTAATACAGACATTTATATAGTTAAATGATATTGTTTATAATATACTTATTTGAACTATATAAATAGTTTAAAAAAAATTATTTCTTCTTCTGTTAGTTAAATGTGAATTATATCACTACATTATAGTATTTGACATTACAATTAATTTATAATTCTTTCTATATAGCTGAAGATGGGACTCATCTTTATGTTGATTTTTTTAAAAAATAAACAAATTGGATATTTGAGGTGATTTTTTTTAGAACTCCTTTTTACAATATATAGATATAGCTAGTGGCAAACTCATGATTATGAGTCGAGGGAGTAGAGTAAGGCAAATTGCATTTATTCTTTTTTAAGGGGTTAAAATACTATAAATGATTAATAATTTTAAAAAAGAAATTAGTCATCCTTTATAATGGTCCTAAGGGAATAAAAATTATATCAAGCCAATAAAAAAATTAGGAGGGTGAGAGCCACCACTAGCACGCTCGTGTCTGCTCTTGAATATAGCATCATTTGTAACAATCCTTCATGTTGATCAATTATTATTTTTTGGTTTTGCAACAACCACTCCTTTAGTTGTTTCTAAAAATATATATATTTTTCCTTGATGTTATGATTTTATTTTAGACACCCAAATAATTGTGTGGTTCTTCATATTCCTGAATTTATTTTAAATTCAAAAGCAAAAGAGGAAAGACTAACTTATCCTTGTAGCTTATAGTCTTATACCATCTATCCGAGTAACCCTCCTAACCTGTTAGTGCTTTATGTCGTTCTTCTTGTTTGTATGCCAATCCAAGTTTTTTAGATTTTTTTTATGGACATCAAAAAGACTAAACTTATCCTTGTAGCTTATACCATCTATCCGAGTCACCCTCCTTACCTGTTAGTGCTTTATGTCGTTCTTCTTGTTTGTATGCCAATCCAAGTTTATGGATTTTTTTTATGGACGTCAATATGCTAACTAAATGCTATTATAAATGTTAATTGATTAACATTGTTGTGTTTGTACTCTTTATTTAATGCGATATAATATACTATTTAAGGGCTTAAGTGAAGGATGGTATGATGGAGGAAGCATCGCCTTTGCTGTTATTCTGGTTATACTTGTTACAGGTATGATATCCATAAGTGATTATTTAATTTGTTCCATTTTTTGATACAGTACTTTGACCTTTGAATCAATGATTTTGCCTTAAGAATTTGCACCTTTAAAGTACTTCATAAGAAACATGGATGAGACCAAAATCATTTCAACAGAGACAAAATGATGCTCTTGAGAGTGAACAAAAGAAAAGGAAAACCAAATGCCTTAGGAATCTTTTGTTTAGCTAAATTTTTATTAGCTTTATAGTTTTCTACTTAAAGTTGAGCAAAGCTGTTTGTAGGAGTAAACATGGATTAGCCTGGTCTGGTTCTCTACCAAAATTTGACTCAGCCTTAGTTTTCCGGCCCAAGGAAAATTGATCCAAAATCATATTCAAATTCAAGTATGCTAAATTTTACCCAACCCATAAAAATCGGAACATATAAGTTTATACATAGTAGTCAAAATTGCATTGGAGGTTCATCACTAATTTCCATTTCTTAAAGAAGTTGAAAATGCGACGTTAATCTTATTCTTTTTCCCTTTTTCACATTTTACAAATTTTTGCTTCTTGTGTAAAAGAAATACTGGTAAATTTTTTATAAACTAAATACAATCATAATCTCCCTGAATTCAAGTCAATGGATTGTCTAGTTTTGCCAATTTGAAATACTTATTTTGTAAAATAAAGGGTATTTTTTCTATGGAATGGAATGCCAATAGCCTCCCAATATATTGTTGATATACAATAATACAAACATTGTATTCTTACTACTTAGAGGTATAGTCATTTTTTTTAGAGATTTTTAAAATATCATGGTTAATATTTATGGACAATTAATTGCATAGTTTTTCTCTGGAGCATCAATGACTAATTCATTAAATTCTTTCTGCACTTACACACTAGGGTTTTATTCCTATCTATGTGAGTTACTCTTTTAACGAATTTTCTCTAAAAGAGGTAGTATTGTTCTTCAGTTCACTCGGTTTTACCTTGTTTGCAGCCATCAGCGATTATAAACAATCCCTCCAATTTCAACATCTGAATGAAGAAAAGAGAAACATTCACTTGGAGGTATGTATGAGCTGATGACGCTATTTGTTTTTTTTTTATCAGAATGTCGCCCAAGATGTTTGCAGAATGTCAAGTTCTTTTAGTTTTCAAATTGCTTACTGATTCAAGTTATCTACGTTCCAGGTAATTAGAGGTGGTAGAAGGATAGAAGTTTCCATATATGACATAGTGGTTGGTGACGTTGTCCCACTTAAGATCGGGGATCAGGTACAAAATTAAGATGCTACTTATCTTTTATTATGCATTGGCCTTACACTTAGTATTGCCTTTTAGGTTCCAGCTGATGGGATATTAGTCTCTGGCCTTTCTCTTGCCATTGATGAATCTAGTATGACTGGAGAAGCCAAAATTGTGAGTTATTTCTTTAACTTATTTGCATAATCCTGAGACTTACGTGAGCTCGATCAGAGTGTTTGATATGATTTTAATTTCCAGGTTCATAAGGACCAAAAGGCACCATTTTTGATGTCTGGTTGCAAGGTTTCTGATGGTTATGGCACCATGTTGGTAAGCATTTTGTATAAGCCAATAGTTTCAGTACTATTCTTTTCCTTCTTATTGTAGATATTTTATTTCCTTATTTTCAATTCTTTGTTGTTATAGCTGTGTATATTATTTGATTGAATAAACACAGATTAATGATTATTGGGTTGAAAGGAGACTAAAACATATCTACATTTTAGAGTATCCTGATTATACATATCTTTGATTACTCTATTCCATGATTCTTAGGAACATTTATGAAATAGGAATCTAATCCTTTGGGGAACTTGGACAATAACTATGCCTATAATATATTATTAACTTCTTCACTTTGCATTCTTTTGCACCACATTAGTATGTCTTTTTCAAAATCTTAGGTAACTGCTGTCGGAATTAGTACTGAATGGGGTCTGTTAATGGCTAACATTTCTGAGGACAATGGGGAAGAAACACCTCTGCAGGTATTTCATCTTGCTTCATGTACATGATACATAAGAAACATGTTTTTTTGGTGATGCTTTGGTGTATATTTTTGTTTTCTCATTAGGTGCGATTGAATGGTCTTGCCACATTGATTGGTACTGTGGGGTTGTCTGTTGCTGTTGCAGTTCTTGTTGTCCTTATGTCTAGGTAATGACACACACTTTTCGAATTGAGGATTTGTATGCTGCAAAATTTTAAAATTAATATAAAACTTTCAGATACTTTACTGGCCATACCAAAAATCCTGATGGAACTATTCAGTTTCTGAAGGGACAGACAAGTGCAAGTGCTGCCTTCGATGGAGCCGTTAAAATCCTGACTATTGCGGTGTGTAGCAATACTTTTCTTGATCTGTAAATCATTGGTTGCTGCTTACTTTACATCGGTCTTTGGCTAGGTAACCATAGTAGTCGTTGCAGTTCCAGAAGGGTTACCATTAGCTGTGACGTTGACGTAAGAATTTCTTTTGCATTTCCATATAACGTTTAAGTTGTTCGTTCTATCTTTTCTACGAATTAATCATGTCTTTGAATCTATCAGTCTTGCGTACTCAATGCGAAAGATGATGGCAGACAAGGCTTTGGTATGCATCTTCCTTAAATCATATCCATGTTGCAACAGCAGAGACGAACTTTTATGATGGTTTTATCACAGGTTAGAAGACTTTCAGCTTGTGAAACCATGGGATCAGCAACAACAATATGCAGCGATAAAACTGGTACTTTGACACTCAATCAGGTTTGCATACTTGTCCTCAATCATCAAATTGTCTTCTTTGGCTTTAGCAATTTGTTTTACTAAATTTACAATGCTCTTTTTGTCTTTTGTTCTTCTTCAGATGACCGTTGTAGAGGCTTTGGTTGGAGGGATGAACTTCCGGTCTCTTGACGATTGTGATACATTGTCCAAATCGCTAGTTTCTTTACTGATCGAAGGCATTGCTCAGAATACTACTGGAAATGTGTTTGAGCCTGAAGTAAGTCAACCTCTTGTCTGATTGAAATTCACATTCTTAATGTTAGATAATTGTTATATCTGTTTGGAAGAATTTTTTCAAAAGATGAAATAAAATTTTCAGGTAGGGCTTGTTCTTGCCTTGTTAAGGTAGAGGGGAATTTTTTTTCCTTATTTGAACTTTTGGTCTGATTGAAATTCACATTCTTAATGTTAGATAATTGTTATATCTGTTTGGAAGAATTTTTCAAAAGATGAAATAAAATTTTCAGGTAGGGCTTGTTCTTGATGAATATATAAATATTTAGAATATATTATGAAGCCCATCTTGGTATAAATATGCTAACTGATTGAATGACAATCAATCTTTATATGTTTTGTATTCTCATTTGTATTCTAAAATACAAATTTGACATCTTATGCATCACAACTTATCACAATAAAGCTTCATTAATTTTCAGGAGCATATCTAATCTTTATCATCAAACGCTTCACCTAAATGGGTTCGTATATCACTAAGGCCGCACTTACATTCTCACCAGTGCTAGCTTCTTGCTCTTCTAGGAAATTAGGCTACCTCATAAGAGGACACAATAACTAGATGTAGAAAAACCCTACTCTGGCTACTTTTTTGGGTTACATAGAATCCTCATAATTGATACTCAATGGGCATAACATGGATTTTCTAGAAATTAACCACAACTCATACTAATTATGAGATGTTGGGTGTAGTCACTTAGACAATTCAGTTTTTCTACTAGCCTTTTGGACATTGTAAATTACCTTCTGGCCCCTCCAAACATATATAATCTCGTTCTCAAATACTAAGGTAATTAACTCTTATCTTCCAATTCTACCATCAATTAAATAAGGATAACATCTCATGTTCCCAACACGTCTCTCTGTTTCTCTATAGTGGCTTGTCATTTCTAATAGGGATATAGTTCTCAAAAAGATTTCCACCAAAAGTAAATGTATTAAATGAATTTTTTAAGAAATGTCAAAAAGTCAAACAATTCTATTTGTGAAAAAAGGGACTAAGAGATTTAAATTTTATATCCTATTGCTTCTTCTTTCCACTTTGCAATTTATAACTTCTAACAATCTGGCTGTCTAAGCTTATAATTTCTGTCCGTCCACTGCCTTTTAAATTTTTTGGCGTGTCAAGGTAATTATGATAGTTTGTGTTAATAGGATGGTGGAATTGCAGAGGTGACTGGCTCGCCTACAGAAAAGGCGATCCTTTCCTGGGGAATCAAGGTAAAAATTTAGAGGACAAGTTCTTTAATGGTATCATCGTTTGATCGTTCTTTAATTATATTTTATATGATAATGATACATGGACCTTCTTCTTTATAGCTGGGAATGAAGTTCGATCTTGTGAGGACAAGTTCATCAATTCTTCATGCAGTTCCTTTCAACTCAGAGAAAAAGCGTGGTGGTGTTGCTATAAACCTGGTAATCTGTTTTCATAGACATATCTTGAAACCGTGATATTTCATTAGCATTTTAAGGAAGCTTTTTCCTGCATATTATTGGAATTTAAGTGTTTTATAATGGTTAAAAGCTACTAATTTATATGGTTATTCTTGAATAGCTTTTCCAGCTTCCATTTCATAAGCTTGATTTCATAAACTATTTTTCATTTCCTTTAAAAAAAAATTGCCACTTGACTAGACATGTTCAATTGCATCGAAATTATTTCTCATTTTTTGCTCTTTGCTAAAAGTTGCAGTTATTGGCTTTCTTACATCTTTTCAGTGCATTTTCTGATTGCAATAAACAATCTTTTTATCCCTCTTGGGATATACTCACAAGGGAGTTTCTATATTTTCTTATCTTCTTTCAATTTCAGATGCATATGAGATATAATTGTCTTTTTTCCCTCATGTTTGCAGGGAGACTCAACAGTTCATGTGCACTGGAAAGGAGCTGCTGAATTGATCTTGGCCGCTTGTACAAGATGGATTGACATTGATGGTTCTATTCAAATGCTGAATTCAGAGAAGGCATGTTCTTATTCTTTTAATACCTTCACCAACTAATATATGGCTAACATCTTTAATTATACAGGTGGATGAATTTAAAAAATCTATTGAAATCATGGCAGAAAAGAGCCTACGTTGTGTTGCGTTTGCATATAAAATGTATGATCACGATAGAGTTCCAGAAGAAGATAAGAGGAGTGACTGGAAGTTACCTGAGGATGAACTTGTTCTGCTTGCTATAGTTGGAATAAAGGTCTGTTCATGAGAAATGAATCCAATATTTCTTACTGATTTTTGTAGTTTTGGGTTTCCGACTTTTATGTTCTTTTCTCTCTTGATTTGTGACACAATGTGATTGCATGTAGGATCCTTGTCGTCCAGGCGTTAGAGAGGCTGTCACATTGTGCACTTCTGCTGGTGTCAAGGTAGTCTTTAAGAGCAATAATGAAATAATAGCATTTACCGCATGTTCTTTAGTTGTTGTTGGCCAACATTGTTGGCATCTTGTAACAAGTTATATACACTTTTTGTCTTTCAAATACTCGTTAGCTATCGCATGTGTTATATTTTTGATAGTTCAATTAGTGTTTTCTATGTTTACTTTTGAGCCTAAATAAATCATCTCTTGGTTGATAGGTTCGCATGGTTACGGGCGACAATATACAAACAGCCAAGGCTATAGCTATGGAGTGTGGAATACTTGATCCCACTTCAGCTCTTTCTGAGTCAGCCATCATTGAAGGCAGAGAATTTCGTGCCCTATCCGAATCTGCAAGACAAGCTATTGCTGACAAAATATCTGTATGTCTAACATGATTTCTTTCAAGTTAATAATAAGTTTCAAATGTTATATTCGATCTCTCTAGTTTTGAAGTGTGTATTTCTTTGTTCAGGTAATGGGTCGGTCCTCGCCAAACGACAAACTCCTGCTTGTCCAAGCCTTGCGGAAAAAGGGGCATGTTGTCGCCGTTACTGGAGACGGAACTAATGATGCTCCGGCATTACATGAGGTATGACATTCGTTCAAGAATCTCATGCGTGATTATAATAGTAGTCGCTGATTTATATCATGTTCTCCATTTCATTTCTTAGGCAGATATAGGTCTATCAATGGGAATTCAGGGGACAGAAGTTGCAAAAGAAAGCTCAGACATCATTATATTGGACGACAATTTTGCATCCGTTGTAAAGGTTCGCTTGAAGTTTTTGCAACTTCAAAATTCTCGCTGACTTTTCACTAGATCAAAGTTCACATGAATGCTTCCCTTTCAGGTTGTCCGATGGGGCCGTTCTGTGTATGCCAACATTCAAAAATTCATTCAATTTCAACTTACAGTCAACGTCGCAGCACTCGTAATAAATGTGGTCGCTGCTGTTTCATCCGGAGATGTGCCGCTCAACGCCGTTCAGGTTCAGCGAAATTTCATTATAGCAAAACCAGATTTTCGCTATTTTTTTCTTTGATCTCATCCAACTCATAAAAAGAATATTTTGACAGAATGTATTGTGAATATCTTTAACTTTTATCGTTTGTGGTAAATGTATTAGCTTCTCTGGGTCAACCTAATCATGGACACTCTTGGAGCACTAGCACTGGCAACAGAACCACCTACCAATGAACTAATGAAGAGATCTCCTGTTGGTCGAAGGTCAGACTCTTCCTTTTACCATAATTTATGTAAACTCCATGTTAAACAATTTTGGTAGTTTTCCGGTATCCTTTTTTTTTTTTGGTTTTGTAGTTTAATCTTTCTTAACGTGTATTTTTCTTTGGTTTTATTGTTTGTAGAGAACCACTAGTTACTAATATCATGTGGAGAAATGTAATCGTACAAGTATGTCTTCACCTTTAGCTCACTCAAGCTTTCCTTTTCTTTCTTTTTCATAATGGTTAGTTCTCTATTATTCACAACGCTTTAAATTCAGGCTTTATATCAAGTGGGAATCCTACTAATCTTCAACTTTGCTGGTAAGAACATACTGCATTTGTCGAAGGACGATCCGGAACATGGAGAGAAAGTCAAGAATACCTTCGTGTTCAATACCTTCGTATTTTGCCAAGTAAGCTGAAAAAACACGACTACTTGGTGACTTTTATCATTCTTCGAAAGATATTCTCTTTTCTTGTAATCATGCAAACTGTTTCGATAATTTTTAATTGCAGATATTCAATGAATTCAATGCCCGTAAACCAAATGAGATGAATATCTTTAGCGGTGTGACAAAGAACTACCTTTTCATGGGGATCGTAGGAATTACTTTAATACTGCAGGCAAGGAAACTTTTGATGAATTTTCTATGATGAAACTTGAGCCAATTTTTATGGTTCAAGAACTTTGTTTCTTATGAAAAGAAGAATTTTGAACACGTCGTTTTTTTTATGCAGGTTTTGATTATCGAATTCCTTGGGAAATTTACGTCGACTGTGAGACTTAATTGGAAGTTGTGGCTGGTGTCTATTGTGATTGCTCTTATAAGGTATAGTGTCTCGTTTAACCCTTTCGACTTCGCATTGCACGAGCACTGTTTTTTTCTCAAGTTCGCCTTCTCTTAAACAACTGAGGCATCACTGCTTTCATCACCTAGTTCATATTGGTTGATGTTGACTTTAACAATTCAACTCTCTGGTCAATTACTTCTGGAAATTTTGTCTCATTGATCATAACATTAAACTCTATATTTTGGTTTCAATGATGCTTCTTTCAGCTGGCCTCTTGCGGTGATCGGGAAGCTGATTCCGGTTCCTGAGATTCCTTTTGCGGTATATTTTTCTAGCATCTTTTCCTCAGGAAGATCGCAGTGAGATATCTTGTAGATTCCTTCGAAATAACATCCTTCATGGTGATTTAACCTTTTCATATTCGTTGATATTCTTGGAAATAAGCCTGAAAGGTATTGAACTCAAATTCCTTGCATTTTGATTCTCATGTCTCATTGTTACTTTACACTTCCCCAGAATATAAATAATGGGCTCTTCTTCTTCATTATGGTGCAATCGATCTATTTGTCTTGCAATAAACTTTATTTCATTTCATTCTTATTTTACTTGATACCCTTTAGAATTTGAAAATGTTTCTCCAATATTTAAGTAAGTTTTTAATATAAATGTCTTTTATTAATATTAAAATGCATTTTAAAATATTTTCTTTTTATTGTTAAAATGCTTTTATATTTTAATTTCCTAAAGTATGGGATTAATGTGCCGTTAAGATCTACATACACGAGTCAAATTGTCATTCTCAAATTAAGTGAATATCTAATGATAAAAGTTTAAAAATTAAGTGATTTTTTATGGAGGCTATTATTAAAAAAAATTATACGAGGTTAAATGATTTTTTTTAGGTTCTTTAATTTATTGAATATTTCTATAGTAGCTGATTGCTTTGGCATCTATAAGACTTGTTTATATTGTTCGTATTAATGAAATACGTTTAATGTAAATATCAAAATTTGTAATTAAGGATTCTAGCATCTTTTGGACATATAATTAGAGAAATAAAAAATAATCATTCTTCAAAACCAAAATATTTTACAAATTTAATTCACTTATATTTTCTATGAATGTAAATTAGTTCAAATTAGGAAATATTAAATTTTTTACTCTTTATAGTAGTTAAAATATATTCATTGAGTTGTATTTTGAATAACTCAAAATTTGTAAACTTTATGTTAAACATTCTATGATTGAAATTTAATTTTTTTTAATAACAGTACTCCATACAAAAAAAAAATATTAAGGGGTGCTTGGTAAGCGTATTTAGAAGGTGTGAATGAGAATAAAATTTATTTCATTCCCATTTATAATGTTTGACATACTGGAATCAGAATCAAAATATGGATATGATACCTTTGATTTTATAACTCAGTCCCCACTAAGTTATCACTAAACTCATAAACCTCTCAATCAAAATTTATTATCATTTTTATTGTCGAATGTATATCAAGTGTCCCCTAAACCTTTAAATACGAGAATCACTAAACTCATAAATCTCTCAATTAAAATTTATTATTGTTTTCATTGTCGAATGTATATCAAGTATCCCCTAAACCCTTAAAATGTATATCAAGTATCCCCTAAACCCTTAAATACGGGAATCGACGTGGATTGAATGTCCCATGCGTAAAACAAAATAGTTTAGGTTATCGTTTATAAAGTTAAGAGATAAAAATACTTAAGTCGCGTTGCCTTAATTTGTGATCAATTCAAATATACGTATAAAATAACTGATTATTTTAAAGATAGTTTTATAAGATAGGAATTTAATTCATTAAAAAATTATCAATATATTATTATTAATTTGAATATATATATATATATATATATATATATATATAGTTTAATTCAAGTCAATTTAAATTTTGACTTGGGCCGGATTATTATTAACTCCAATTTTATGAATTCAATGGTTAATGGGTGAATCATATGCTTGTGGCACTGCTTCTCGTGCCAAGAAATCACACAGGGTCTCAAAAAGGCCCAAAATTGATTTTTAGGCAGTTTTTGCAATAAGAATCCATACACTATGTGAACCATTCTGTTTTCATTCAAATTAATTTATTTTTAGGCAGTTTTAGGCCCAAAAATTATTTTTAGGCAGTTTTTGCAATAAGAATCCATTCTAATTTTAAAAAAAAATTAATTAATCGAGTTAGGTAATGTCGAATCTAGAGTAAGAAATTGTGTACCACGAAAATTTTCCACCGGCCTCCAAGATAAATCAGAAAGCGCTCGTGACGACCATTGCGCGTCCCATTTGGAGAATTTTTTTTATAAAATTTATCATAATTAAGAATATAATTGTGAATATTTAAGAGATAACTAATCAATTTTCCACCACATTATAGTCCCAAAGACAAGCCATTTACTAATATGTGTAATAAAAAACAGTAAATGTAATATGCACCAAAGCAGTAGACAATAAAATATTTATAGATTCAGTAGCCTGATAAGGAAAGAGCCGAGTTAAAGAATAGTTATCCGGTTGAAGCGCCGGCGTGTCGACTGCCCTTAAAGAATTGATTGCCGCCCTACGGTGCAAAGGCTCCCGGCAAAATCCTCTCAAGATCCGACAGCCTCGCGACGTTCGTAGGTGCACTCCAAGACGAACACTGCCTCCGGACCCAACCTCAGATCGCACAAGGAGAAGCCTCAAGACCGAGAAAACCGAAACAGGAAAAAGAAAAGAAACTCGAAAAGGAGATGATGCTCGAAGAGGAGAGAAGCAGTGAATGAGTTCTCTGCATTCTTCCCCTTCTTTTATAGATCCGAAGAGACAATGAGTGCCTCTTCGCGATGAGGAGTCGTGGCCACGCCGCGAGGCGTCGCGCCGTGCGCGAGGAATTGATTCCTCATAAAAAGAAATAAAAAAAACAAAATAAAGGAATGAAAATAAGAAATAAAAATAAACCAACCAAATTGGTTTAGGAGACCAGACCAAAATCTGCAAAATCGAACCGGGCCGCCCGCAAGCATGAAGCCCACGGGCTGGGGATTTGCACCTCCCCTGTGCGCGATAATCGCGTGCGTCGCACCCGGTTTATGGATTTCCAGCCCAGACCCCCTGAAACCACCTGGTTTGGGCTCAGCCCGCGCATGCGTGTAGGTCCTCCTAAGCTTGCTAAGTATAGTAGGAATGACTTCATATATAAAGTCTTCCAACTTTCTTAGCTAGCAATGTGGGACTAAACACATACACCAAAATGTATGAAATTCAAACAAAAATCAACAATCCCCCATAAATTTCAAATTATTTTGGTGGAAAAAAAAACAGGTCTTGAGGCTTTGTCATAATGAGCTTTCAGTGAAAATACCTTTCGGTTTGAATTTTCGCCTAAGTAAACCAATCTTATTCACACAGGTTTGAAGTGAACTGAGTCTTGAACTTAAGCCTTTAATATGTGAAAATCAATTGGCAACAACTCATCACAGGTGACGGTTGAATCCTTCTGGGTTGGTGCATTACGGTCATGCCACCGAATCTTGTTTCATAAGTGTTAAGGAGAGTTGCCCAGACCCCCACACTGCGGCCTCACAGTTACACTTACATAGGTGAGTTCTCCAAGGATGTACTGCAAGCATCCTGTCATAAAGACCTCGAACTCATTAAGAGCCTTAAGCTCATCCTTACTAGCAGTCAAGCATCTATCCAGGGAAGAGACTTTGAGATTATATCTCAATCAATTTATGCTTACGGTTCACCCTTATAGCTTGTTTATACCACATTGAACCTACTTCTTGGGATCTCCAATCAAATAGGTTGGGTTGCCACTATAGATGAAACCAGAATAGGCCTCAGTCCCATTCCCTTACTGGATCTCTTGATTTTCTCAGAATCAAGTCCTTTTGTGAATGGATCAGCAATATTATCTTTTGAACTTACAAAGTCCAATGACACCACTCCTAGAGACACTAGCTCACGAACAGATTTCAATCTTATTCATACATGTCTCTTCTATTTCTGGTTATACTTGGAGCTTCTAATCTGAGCTATTGTTGTTTGATTATCACAGTTCACTGAAATAGGAGGTATTGGCTTCATAATCAAGGGAATCTTAGTAAGAAGACCCTTAAGCCAATCAACTTCAGTTACTGTGGTATCCAAAGCACACAATTCTGCCTCAGCTGTAGAACGGGATATGATCGTCTGTTTAACAGACCTCCAAGCAACCGCACCGCCTCTAAGTGTAAAAATATAGCCAGTAACGCCTTTACACTCAGCAGTGTCAGCTATCCAACTGGCATCACTATATCCCTCCAGGACTGCAGGGAACCTCCCATAGCACAAGCCCAAGGATATAGTACCCTTTAGGTATCTGAGTACTCTGTCTAATGCATCCCAATGTGTTCTGTCCGGACAGCTGGTAAACCTGCTCAATTTAGTTATAGCAAACGAAATATCAGGTCTAGAACAATTTGCCAAATACATTAGACTACCAATTATTTGAGAATATCTTAATTGAGACACAGCCACGCCACTCTTATTCTTGTGGAGAGTCTTTGAAGGATCATAGGGCGTGATTACAGATTTTATGTGGCTATAGCCATATTTCTCTAACACTTTCTCAACATAGTATGCCTGAGAAATTGCTATTCCATCAGTTGAGCGAGTCAACTTCAGTCCTAAAATCACATCAGCACAACCCATATCCTTCATATCAAACTTACCACTTAAGAGAGTCTTGGTCTCGTTAATAATTGAAAGGTTAGATCCAAAAAGTAAAATATCATCTACATATAAACATAAAATGATACATTTATCACCTTTCATTTTAGTATATATGCATTTATCAGAGTCATTAATTTCAAAGCCAAATGATAGCATAGCTCTATCAAATTTTTCGTGTCATTGCTTTGGGGCTTGCTTCAAATCATAAAGAGATTTTACTAACTTACAGATTTTATTCTCACTTCCAGAAACTACATATCCCTCTGGCTGATCCATATATATCTCTTCTTCAAGATCTCCATTAAGAAATGCCGTTTTGACATCCATTTGATGGACTTCAAGATGATATATGGACGCCAGTGCTATCAATACTCGGATTGTAGTAATTCTAGTAACAGGGGAATAAGTGTCAAAATAGTCAATCTCTTCTTTCTGTTTGAATCTCTTAGCAACCAGGCGGGCTTTGAACTTATCTACTGACCCATCAGGTTTTAACTTCCTCTTAAACACCCATTTACATCCAATAGTGGTACAACCAGGAGGCAAATCCACTAACTCCCAAGTGGCATTAGAGATAATAGAGTTCATTTCATTTTTAATAGCTTCTTTCCAGTGCTTAGCTTTAGGAGAAGTCATAGCAGCTCTATATGTCACACGGTCACCTTCTATATTATAGGTGATAAAGTCTTGGCCTAAATCCTTAGACACACGTTGTCTCTTGCTCTTTCTCAATTCTGTACACTCACTAGATTTATCTAATCTAGAGTGACTTGAGGAAGGTACACCCACTAAGGATAATGGGACCTCTATGGAGGCAGAGTTATTTCTAGTAGGAGTACTAGAAATAGACTGAGGTGTTCTAGTCTTCATAGGAAATATATCCTCAAAGAATGTAGTATCACGAAGTTCTACAATAGTGTTTGCATCTATTCCAGAAAATTCTGATTTAATAATCAGAAACCTATATGTAGAACTATTCTGAGCATAACCCAAGAAGACACCATCTACAGTCTTCGGACCAAGTTTTTTCCTTTTATGTTCAGGTACTAGCACTTTTGCAAGGCACCCCCACACTTTAAGGTATTTTAAACTTGTCCTTCGACCTTTCCAAAGTTCATATGGGCTTTTATCCCTTGACTTCATAGGTACTCTATTTAACACATGACAAGCAGTGTATAGAGCCTCCCCCCACAAGAAGTTGGGTAACCCAGAACTACCTAACATGGAATTAATCATATCTTCAAGGGTTCGGTTTTTGCGTTCTGCTACACCATTAGATTGAGGACTATATGGAGCAGTGATCTCATGAATTATACCTGAATCTTGACAGAATTTTTGAAATAGGTTTGAGGTGAACTCTCCACCCCTATCAGACCTTATCCTCTTAATGGTTTGGTTTGTTTGATTTTCAGCTTCAGATTTGAAGATCATAAATTTTTCTAAAGCTTCATCTTTTGTTTTCAGCAAATAAACATAGCAATAACGAGAGTAATCATCAATAAAGGTAATGAAATACCTTTTATGGTCTCTCGTTATTGTACCGTTAAACTCACAACAGTCAGTATGAATTAATTCTAAAATATTAAAATTTCTATCAACTGATTTGAAGGGTTTACGAGGCTGTTTATATTGCACACAAACTTCACATTTTTCTTATCATTTATGGCATGCTTAGGAATCATATCAAGATTCATCATCCTTTTTATAGTTTGAAAATTAACATGTCCTAATCTATCATGTCACACATCATAAGACTCAATGTTATAAGAACAACCAATATCACTAATTTTATTTATAGTCGTATTTTCAACATTGAGTTTAAATAAACCTTCATTAAGGTAACCCTTTCCAATAAAGGTTCCTAAATGTAACAATACAACTTTATTACATTTGAAGTTTAGCTCATAACCAGCACGAACTAATTTTGACCCGCTAATCAAATTCCGTCGGACCGCTGGAACATGATGCACCTCATGCAGTGACAGGACCTTCCCTGAGGTAAACCTCAAGTCAACTCGTCGAATCCCTAACACTCTGGCTACAGAATGATTCTCCATGGTTACGGAAGTACCTTCAATTACCTGATAAGTAAGGAAGGCAGAACGATCAACACAACAGTGCACATTAGCACTTGTATCAACCAACCACTCATTGGGTTGATAAATCAAATTTAGTTCGGGGTTAAAGGAAATAAACTCATTGCTGGTGCTGGTCACAATATTGACCTGTGCCTTGGTGTTGGGCACATTGCCTTGGTTCTTCTTTTTGTCCTTCCGCTCAGGACAGAATTGGCAAAATGTCCAACTTGTCCACAAGCCCAGCACGGCCTAGTCTCATGCTTCTTCTGAACCTTTGATTTGGGTTTCATTTTGTTCTTCATTTTTTGGTTTTTGAACTTGTTCTTGTTAGAAGAGACCACCACATTTGCCTTTGGAGCAAAATCCATAGGCATCCCCTTATCATCATCCTTATGTTGCTTCCGATGTTCTTCCTCGATATTTAAGGCAATCATTAAATCTTCAAGAGAGATTTTACCTCTCCTGTGTTTAAGTGTCATGCCAAAATCTTCCCAACTCGGAGGCAATTTTTTGATGATAGACAAGACTTGAAGTTTCTCGGGTATCGGCATATCTCCCTCAGCAAGACCGTGAATCAAAATTTGAAATTCATGGGTCTGCTCAATGACAGATTTACCCTCAACTATTTTGAAGTTTAAGAACTTCCCCACGGTGTACTTCTCTAAACCAGAGTCCTCGGAGTTATATTTTTTATCCAAAGATTTCCATAACTCTTTGGCCGAGGTTGTAGAGCAGTATACATCAAATAGTGCGTCTGAGAGGGCGGACAGGATTCTCCCATGGCAGAGATAATCCCTCTGTTTAAACCTCTCGGTGGAAGCACTACGGGCAGGTTCTTCTTCATCAGGTGAAGGAGGATCTGATTCTATAACGGAGAAAAACCCCAGCGTAGTAAGCCAAAATTTCATTCGTTGTTGCCAACGTTTGAAGTTTTGCCCGGAAAACCTCTTGGGTTTGGCGCTAGCCTCATCAGACTCCGACATTCTAATATTTAACATGTCTACTTAGGCACAATCAATTCTCTAAGATTGTAATAAAAAATAGTAAATGTAATATGCACCAAAGCAGTAGATAATAAAATATTTATAGATTCAGTAGCCTGATAAGGAAAGAGCCGAGTTAAAGAATAGTTATCCGGTTGAAGCGCCGGCGTGCCGACTACCCTTAGAGAATTGATTGCCGCCCTACGGTGCAAAGGCTCCCGGCAAAATCCTCCCAAGATCCGACAACCTCGCGACGTTCGTAGGTGCACTCCAAGACGAACGCTGCCTCCGGACCCAACCTCAGATCGCACAAGGCGAAGCCTCTAGACCGAGAAAATTGAAACAGGAAGAAGAAAAGAAACTCGAAAAGAAGATGATGCTCGAAGAGGAGAGAAGCAGTGAATGAGTTCTCTGCATTCTTCCCCTTCTTTTATAGATCCGAAGAGACAATGAGTGCCTCTTCGTGATGAGGAGTCGCGGCCACGCCGCGAGGCGTTGCGCCGTGCCCGAGGAATTGATTCCTCAGAAAAAGAAATAAAAAAAACAAAATAAAGGAATGAAAATAAGAAATAAAAATAAACCAAACCAAATTGATTTAGGAGACCAGACCAAAATCTGCAAAACCGAACCGGGCCGCCCGCAAGCGTGAAGCCCACGGGCTGGGGATTTGCACCCCCCTGCGCGCGATAATCGCGTGCGTCGCGCCCGGTTTATGGATTTCCAGCCCAGACCCGCTGAAACCACCTGGTTTGGGCTCAGCCCGCGCATACGTGTAGGTCGTCCTCCTAAGTTTGCTAAGCATAGTAGGAATGACTTCATATATAAAGCCTTCCAACTCTCTTAGCTTAGCAATATGGGACTAAACACATACACCAAAATGTTTGAAATTCAAACAAAAATCAACAATATGTTCGGCCTCCCCATATACTAGTGACAATATCCGAATTAGTAATCTCCGTGATTTATCTTTTCCATGTAATCTCTGTGATTTATCACTTTCATATTAATCCGGAGACAAATTAACAGAAATATCGAGAGTAAATGAATCACCTTCTATCGCAAATGACAATCCATTCAAATTAGCACTTAGCAAAGACATATTCCAATAGGGCCTTAATCGGGCTTCCGATTGCAGCATTGTCTGAAAATGAAAATGAAATTGAAACCCTCACTGTCTGATAACAAAAACGAACGAAAATGATTTATACAGTAAAAAATTGAATATCTTAGTAAATAATTTGACTGTCAATAGATGACACTTTCGATATTTGATCGTCGATCGAATACCATTGACGGTGTTTAATCATCGCTTCGAATTAAACTATATTTTGGGGAGACGGTGAACCCGTCAGGATCGCCGACAACGATGAATTCGTCGGAATTGACGATGAATAATGCGAAGTCGTAATTAAATATTCTGTACAAATTAAATATTCTTTAACAAAAATAAACCTCAGAAATATCCTGCATAAAATAACAGAAAACTTCATATTCTTTTTGAATCCCTATTTCGGGTTCGACGGTATACTATTTGATTAATCATTTTAGTAAGAGGCTTCTAAGAGGTAAACATGATAAATCATTTATTTTATAAAATTTAAAAAAAAGTTATATATAGACGAGGTTCAAATAATGTTTTTTTTTCTGTGTGTGTGGCTATTATCATGTGGCGTTCATACTCGTCAGGCCATTCTAATAAATAGGGCACAAAATGATTTTACAGAAATCAAATGAATAAATTATTTCTATTCATCGGGGGCGTTTCAGATATATTTTTTAGACATTATTTCTATTTCTGATATATATATATATATATATATATATATATATATATATATATATATGATTTGCTGCGGATCGCGCACTGCGAACCGCGTGTGGATTGGTGTCTGATCGGTCACCAGACCGATCAGGCAAGTACCTGATCGGTCTGGTGACCGATCAGGCAACCGGAGGCTCGGGAGCGTCCTCGACGGGTTCACCCATACCCGACGGGTTCACCCCTACCCTTTAGGGTTCATCGCACCCCCCCGGGTTATAGTTTTGTTCGGGGGCGGCAGTCGAAGGCCGCCGTTGGTGTCGAGAAGTCGCAGGTCGTGTGCCTGATCAGCCACCGGAGGCTCGGGAGCGTCCCCGACGGGTTCACCCTACTCCCTAGGGTTCATCGCACCCCGAGTTATAGTTTTGTTCAGGGGCGGCGGTCGAAGGCCACCGTTGGTGTCGAGAAGTCGCAAGCCACCTTCCTGATCAGTCACCAGACTGATCAGGCACCTTCCTTCCTGATCGGTCTGGTGACCGATCAGGCGCCAGTCTGCACGCGGTCCGCAGCATATCATCCCCCCCTCTCTCTCTCTATATATATCCCACAAATACCAAGTTTATACAACGATTATTGGACCTTGAAACTACCATCCTAGTTGTTGTGTTATTAATTATGAGCGCAAAACATAATAACTCATCCGGACAATCCAATATCAACAATATATATTTTTCCTTCCCCTGTGTTGACCCTGAGATAGATTGATGGGGCTGCTGGGGACGAACGAATCGTCTTTTGCCACCACAATATACATTTTTCATTACGGCCAGTTAAAGGGTGACAAAATTATTAAGTACCCTTGAGGCTACCGTATAGTGGTAAGACGACTTGTTATCATCTTAGATATTCGCAGTTTGATTTTCAATTACGACGTATTTGTAAAAATTTTTCCTCCAAATGGGACGCCAACCCTGGGACTCTAGACTTCTAGATCGTCGACCGCGAACACTACCCGATTTATCTTGGTAATCAGTGAGAAACTTCACCTCAGATTCATTTGCTATATGGTCTAACATTTTAAGACATCCACGGTTCGATCCTCAGTTACGACGTATTTTATAAGAATTTTTCTTTCAAATGGAACGCGAACCTTGAGATGTTGGACTTTTGGACCGTTCGTCGCGAATATTTCTCGATTTACCCTAGCAACCGGTGAAAATTTTTCATGAAATCAGACCGATCGCCCGAGGTTAAAAAAACCTTGTTAATCCTATTTTTAGACAAAATAATAGTCTTAGACCTTAAAACTACCACCCTACTTGATGTTATTAGTTAAGACCTCAAATTAACACCTACTAGTTTGTCAATAAATTACTAATGTTATTAGTTCGAAGATTTATAACCCTAAATGATATTTTTTTTTGAATTTTCAATATACCGCTTAGCATATAAATCTACTACTCTCATCGCAATAAAAAAACCTCCTATAAATCTCAAACGTTAATTAATTACTAACCACACCAACTTGAAAAAATTTAAATTTTCATTACTGTTCTTAAAATAAAAACCTCATGATAGTTTAAATTTTGTTATTAAACTTTTTGATTTAACAACTCTCTCCAAAATCCTTGCGTGGGAAATAACCAAGTCATTCAAATTCCAAGAAACAACCCTAAAAATCCAAAGAGAGACATTTTATGGGATGAAAAGAAATTTCATCCACGCATAATAATAACTCTAGCGTCACCAGATTACCTTTTGACCAAAAAAAAAAATCCCAAAAATTAAAGCCACATCAACATCTAAACGAGAACGAAATTGTTACGACAACACGAGCAAGTTAATAATTCTGCAGGTAGATAAATAATTTTTGAAAAATTTAAGTGATCACTTGATAGTTGATGGGAGAAGTTGGAAGCAGCTTTACAGCACAGACATGGACATGATCTGGTTCGCAAGAACTGGATCTTGCTGCAGTAACTCTCGTAAATTGTTCTCGATCTCGGCCATTTGCTTCTCTAGGATCTCTTTGGAAACCTGTTCAAATTAACAAAAATGATTGTTATGCAAGTTTACATTTGGAGCAAATAGCCAAATTGAGCGCCAAATACTGAAAAAAAAAATCCACTAGATTCACTCCACTTCAAAAATATAGCAAGTTAAAGGCCCCCTCATCAAATTGTAGTGAAACTACTTGATAAACCATACATTAATGAACATCAGAAACTAATTGAGATATAATTCGCCAATAGTATCATCTAAGACGATTTTTGTACAAGTTTGATACAAGATATGGTTTCTAAAGTGGTACGATCAATGAACATACGGACTGAAATTTTCTCAATTTCAAATTTATAGTTTGTCTTCGTGTTTGAAACACATTGCATTATCTAGGTCAATTTTGGTACAATTTTAATATAAATGATCTTTTATTAAGTAATAGTGTGAAACAACATGCTGTAAGAAATGAAAACTTGTGAAATACCCTTTCTGATAGAATTTTAATACAAAAGATTGTTCAAAATTGTTGAGTGAAACAACTTGATTGATTGAAAATTTGCCAATTTCACATTTTTTGTCCTAAGGTTTAAAAATATGATGAACCAGGCAGCAGACAAATTAAACCTGGGATGATCGGCCCGGCCCCACGGAAATTTCTCACCGGCCATCAGGGTAAATCGGGAAGCGCTCGCGGTGGGCAGTCTAGAAGCCCAGCGTCCCAGGGTTCGCGTCCCATTTGGAGGAAAAATTCCTGCAAAATACGCCGTAGCTGGGGATCGAACCGCGGATGCCTGGGTTAACAACTAGTTGCCCTACCGCTACACCATAGCCCCGGGGGCATCCTAAGGTTTAAAAATGCTACCATTATGTAGGTAGATTTTAGCATGATTTTGACACTAAATATCATTTATCATGCCGTTTAGAAAAATAATTTGATAATTTGAGGACAGGAAAAAGATAATTGGGGAATATGGATTAGAGCTGACAATATTAAATACAACAAATAACCTCAACCTCAAAATATGATTAAAAGTGACACAATAAGACTAGAATAAATAAATAGGTCGACGCAGAGAGACATTAATGTAGACAATTCATTTTTTATGCTGTTTACACTAAAAGAATACTTTTAAAAATTATAATTACTTTTACATTATCTTTTATAATTTTTTACCTTATAAAATTATTTTTAAAATGCATAATTAATTTTAAATTACCTCTTATAATTTATTATTAACCTAAATGACACGCAATTAGCATGCCACGAATTGTCACCCTTACAATGGAAGCAAGGTTGTAAAAATCGCTAGGCGGTAGTCGGGCGGAGGACTACCGCCTAGCGCCTAGTCGGCGCCTAGGCGGTGCTAGGCGGCACTAGACGGCATTAGGCGGCACCACGGTAGGGTGCCGCCTAGCGCCTAGGCGCCGACTTTTACAACAATGAATGGAAGTGAGGAAGGCTTGTTTCAAAGAGTGTCGAACTCAAAACTTTTTATAAGCAAGAATGTATGACAAACCTGCAAAGAATTTATGGCAGTCTCACTGTCTTTATATTTCTGTTCTTGCTCATTCAAGAGAACTGATTTTGGTTCCAAAATAAACCTAAATATCAAGATAAAATATCACAATTATTAGATAGATCAAGAGAAAATTTGGTCTCTTCAACAATAATAAATAGGAAATTACTTCCTTGACAAAAGTGTTGGAATTATGGAGAACTCACGCTTTTCCTGCAATTTGTTTTTTAAAAAATTGTCATTAGATAGTCATAGACTAGATGTTTCTCTTTCTATAAGAAAAATCAAGCTATCAGCAGGCAATTCTAAGAAGACTTGGCAATCAAAGAAATATGCAGCTTCTTGTAAACAAATATGCGGCTTCTTTGAAACAATTTAATTGAGAAAAATTACATGAGGATTCATTTGTTTCGTGAAAAACAACTTACAAAGGTAAAATATTTTCCAGTAAGCATGTTTTACAGGAAGCCTACTTTCTACTATTCAGCAGTCAATGGGTAAAATACAACTTGTTGCTGATAGATGCACAAGTTCATGGACGGTAGCGGTTTTGGGATGGTAGCCCACAGGAGGGGAGTAGCAAATGGAGGATCAAGGTTGCAAATGTAAAGAGAGGGGTCTCCGGACGCTAGCTAATGGAGGGGAGCAGGTCACTGATCTGGATGTTGGCAAGTAGGAGGGAGGTTGCAGATAATAGAGCACGTGGATCACAATTGTTCAATACAAACAAGGATGATGGCCATTGGCAGTCAAGGCTACACAAACAGTTCTCTTTCAATACCATGGTATTGCTTTCGTTTCATTTTAAAAAAAAAAAATCACAAGAATTTAGATGCAATATAAAAATTCAAATGTAAGTTGTTGCCAATACTTGAACCGGTAGACATTGGAATCTACCTGCACTATCAAATCTATGGCAGGAATAGAATAACCAACAAAATATTTACTCAAAATGGAACTTTTTTCCTACCAATGGATTTGTAGGTATTTGTATCATCTGATAACTGACTAAGTTCTTCCCTGGTTAGGTGAGCTCGTTTCCTTTCACCTTCTTTAGTTCGCATCTGATTTTGCACCTGAAAGAAGAGATGGGCAAACATACCGTATAGTGTTTTTTTTTGTGTATCACAAGTTTCACAATCTATTTTTGAGCACAATAGAAACAACAATAACTGATTGTCTACATTTTTAAATTTATTGTAATAGCAAAAAGATTGAGGTAACATTTTAATTTTATGAGAGAAAAGTGAAAATCAATTCATCAATGAGCTTTTGCAGAATATCACAAATTTATCTCGCTTCTCCAATCAAAACATTTTCAATCCGTACTAAGTTCTGCAGTCTTCCATACCATACTTTTCACAAAGAACGCAACTCTAAGTCATTGGCACAATGATGGTATACTTTACAGAGCTGTATGTAGTTTAAACTCTTCCAATAACAAGATGAAAACAAAAACCTAAATTATCAGCTTCCAAATGATCAGTCACCCATCACCAAATGGCATAATACAGATCCCAAAAAAGGTTTAGACACTTAGAGACCCTGACTTATTGCTTTTCTATATCATTATCTTTCTCATGAGATAATCAATCACAATGATCAAAAAGCCAAAAAAAACTGGTCGAATTCCATACAGCAATTCAAGGACACAATAAAAAACCCAAGTCTTCTTAATTCTCTCTAACTCCCAGGCCAAATACACTATAGTTAAGTCCAAACAATTTATATCATCACTTGGGATCCAAGATTTGAGACTAAATCTATCAAGTTAAACTACAAAGAGAAGACAAAAGTAGCAAATTTTCTACCAAACCAGATTTTCAACTGTATCATAGGGAAAGAAAAGAATACACGATTACCTGCTTTAGCTTCCCGGCAGTCTCGATCATACGGCTCTGTATCTCAATAAAAGCCTGGGACCACAAATCCAAAATCACTCTTTAACAGCATGAATCAAATTTCGAGAACCGATCGAGATCAAGGTCGACAGAGTAACACGATCCTCGAGCAAAAGAAAAAACAACCACTTGAGAAGGAGATGAAAGCATACACCTTACCATCCGGTTCGCTTCATCAGCCATTTCCAGTGATCTACTTCAAGGTCGTCCGATGGAAGAACCCTAATTCGATGAGCACACGATCCGCCACCACGAGAGCGAAGCGAAGCAGGGAAGGGAAATGGTTTAAACGAGCCGTTTAAATGGGCCAGGCCAAAGAGCCTTTCTGTGGAAGATTGGTGGGTTTTAATTGTTAATGATTCGGAATAGGTTCGATTTGATTCAGACCAAAAACTTGGTTCGGTTCGAGGGTGGGTTTTAATTTTCAATAATTCGGAATACGTTCGATTTGATTCAGACCAAAAACTTGGTTCGGTTCGAGCACAGTCTCGGGATAACTAATGGTTGTTGGGTTTTAATTTTCAATGATTCAGAATAGGTTCGATTTGATTCAGACCAAAAACTTGATTCGGTTAGAGCACAGTCAATGATTCAGAATAGGTTCGATTAAATAATTATCTTTTTTTCAATAATAATAGTATTTTTTTTCACGAAGCTTATGATTAGAACTCATGTGTTTCCTAATTTATTTTGATAACTTATAGAACATTTTCTGATTTATTTTGATAACTGATTGAAAATTTTTATAAAACTGAAAAAGCTGAAGAGCAACGTTAACTCGACAGTGTCTTTAAAAGCGGACCCACGGTTTAGATCGTAGGTGAAATACAATGCTTTCAATCTATATTTCAATGAGAACAACTCACATTTCCATTGGAAAAAACAAAATTTCTCTTTAAAATTTTACTTTGTGTCATCTAAAATTTTAACTTCATCAAATATGACAATATTCCCTATTCTCATTTCACACGTGACATTAAAAGTAAATCGATCCTATAAATATGCTAACATAGTAACATATGTGCCATATCATTTTTTAAATCAAATAAAATAATATCAATAATAGAACATATACATAAAGGAATATTTGATAGATTTAAAATTTCTAATTTATAAAAATTCAGAAAGCATTGATATTTTCTCATTTATTAGAAATTGATTTTTTTCATTCTCTAATTTTGAAAAAAATAATACAACTTTTTCTAAAAAATAGATGTAGAAAATATAAAATATGTTTTCTGAAAAATCATATTTTCTAAAAAAAAATAAAAACAGAAAAAAAATTTTTAAAAAAAATTATATTTTTCATCAAAATGAAAACAGAAAACAAATATAAAAAATAAAAACTAAACACTACCTAAATTTTTCTTGACTTTTGTGCGTGCATTCAGGTCTGAAAGTGTCGAACTCAATAACAGCAGTCATTAGACATCTCAAAACCCATTAGATTTACAAAGAAACACCTTCGTATGCGTGGAATTGCAGGATAACCTTCTAGAAGCTTCTAGAGCGGCTAAACAGAACCATGTATAACCGGGGATGTGTGCAGAAGGAACACAACTATTCGCAAGCTATGAACCGAAACCAATCCGATAAGATCGAGAGCATCAAGACATTGACCAATGACCGTCAATTAAACCAATAGCTCCACTCTAATCCACTACAGTTCACCTAAACTCAACTCCATTCCAACAACGTTGCTTCTCAACTCAGACAAATTCTAACAGGACCCAAACAGCTTTCAAACCGAGTTGTTTCCCGATTAGAAAGGACACAGTTTTGGCCCAACACAGTTTAGCCCAACCACATCACAACCTAGAGTCCTAGACTATCTGAGCCGAAAGAGTCCCTGAGCAACTTCCAAGCTAACCAAAAACAGTCCAAACTGATTCCCAACAAAGAAATCCTCCGTGATTTATCTTTGGAAGTATGGGGCCACCTCGGAGGGACGCCAAGGTAACAGTTTCACTCATTTTTTGCCACAGAAAAACAGTCCAAACTGAGCCAAACCTCATCAGCTTGAACCAAAGTTTAATACATACTCATTTAGCTACATGCCCAAAATAATGATCCGTGCCCGATTAACAGATTAGCCCAATACTTGGAAACCAGCCATAACAACTGCAGACGCAATTTCATAAATCTTATTCTAAAATAGAAGAACGCTTTTAACTCCAGGACCATGCCAGTGTCCACTCGTGATGATAATGTGAAATGCATCGTGTTCAATGAGCAGATCTTCAATTAACATCTAGCAGTCTGTAGGTCACTCAAACATAACTTTAACGTGTGTACACAGACATCAAGGATACCTATTCCATGAGTCGGCGCAGTTTCTAAGCAGTCGTTACTTCCCAAATACTATTCCTCATAAATCGAACAGCGTGGTTTAAATTTCCGCTAGTATGATCTTACATTCAACTCAACGTAAGCAAGGGAAGCAGTATAGACAATGCGAATTGGTTGCAGACTGTTTTTGGAAATGGCACCAATCCATGAAATTGATTTCTTTCTGGCTGTGTAAACATAATGCTGGCATCACACAATAACAGTGTTAAGGTGAGTAATCTAGCTTTGATAGAATATCGAAGAATATGTAATAGGACAATATTTACACGGACAGAAGATGACATAGGAGGAGTGCTTACAGAATTGAGTGAAAAACTATCCTTCAATTAACATCTAGCAGTCAGTTTTTTGAAGTCAGTAACATAACTTTTGTAGTAGCAAGGATCGTCTAGCAAATACATAATCTGACTAAAGAATATTAAAATTATATAATATGAAGATATTTATACAGGACAGGAGATGAGATGAAACAGTGCTTACAGATTCTTGAGTTGAACATTTATGGGAACAATGTGTAAGTTTGTGAGATGAAGCAAACGAGTTGCATATTCCTCTGTTGGGCCAGTAGGGTTTGAGAGTTGCTTGTACTTGACCATGATAGAGATAACTGTGAAGCTTCATCATTGTTACAGATGGAAATTCTTGCAGAAAATTAAGAACTTGCAAGGTGAGGGAATGTTTGTTGCAGCACATGGGGAAGGTTCAGCACGATCTCTGCATAAGCTAAAGAAGCAAACAAAGGCACAAAAGATTCAGGGAGACACGAGCAGAAATACCTCATAATGCATTTGAATAAAATGGATAGCTATTTTGAATGCTTGAATAGGTAAAGACTAGAAAAAGAATTGTTTGATTTCGTCAGTGGAATGGAATAAATATGGAAATTTTATTTTACAAAAATGTTATAATGAATAGTTTTCGTAATGATAAATATAAATCTAGCTAACACAATCTGCTTGATCTTGAATGAGCCAACTAGTATGTTAGTCTACTCTCTAAGTTTGACTGGTTAATCTTGGTGAAGCCAGTTGGGTAAGGCAGGCCTGACTGAACCACTTGACTCGTTGGCCTGCCTCGTCCAACTGGCTACGCCAATCTGTCTGCTCAGACCATTATGACCCAACTCACCCAGAATGCTGCCACACTCAAAGTGCATGCTTGCTTGCCTGACCCACCCAGTCTATGTAGCTCACCATCATAATATATACTTATATATGTTTTTTTAGCAGAGTTGAAACAAAGTATAAAAAAAATGAATTGTTTAAAGAATGAAATAGATAAGGAATAGTTATTTCTTATGAAGAGAGAATAACTCAAAGAGAATACAACATCTATTTCTACAAACCAAGTGTGGCATTGCCATTCTCAAGAAACTAAGGGCAGCTAACCTATAAAACTTCCAATCTTTCAAAAGTTTATCAACTACAACGACCACTGTTGTCAAAATTCAAGCATTCCTACAACATTATCATCCAGGCACTTCTGATTAATTTACAAAATCAGCATATTCATGATAAATTTTGGAATTTGTGAAAGTTCTAAATAAATTGTCCAAAACAGAAGTATCTGATTGTAATTACCTTCAGGCAAGCTCATGGTTCTGAGAGCATCTTCGGCATAAGGAAGACGAGATGGAGTAGATTGTGCACCTCCTTTTTTCTCATCTGCTAAGGTCTTCTTCGAAGGGTGTACAAGCCATGCCAAAACCCGTATCCGACTAGGTAGTATAGAAACAAGATCTGCATACCTAAGACTGACAGTCACCTTACTGCACGAGGAAAAAAACACTGATAAGAAGCCAACAATATGCTTAGCATCAATTAAGTATAACAAAAGATAGAGTTAGAATCAGTTTGACAAAAAGGCCCTCTTCATAGTTGATATGTACCACATCTTCTGAAGGATAAAATAAAAAAACCAAGGGGAAAGGGGAAAATTGAACTATATAGATATAGTGGTGTTTTTGATATTATCAAAGAAGGTTTTTGTTGTTTTGGCAACATATTTTCACGAGGAACAAAATTATGAGAACACAACTTGATAAATTCCACTACCTTAAGTCTGGTTGTAGCCTCAATTTAGGGTAAGACTTAAGCTTATAATTTGAAATTATAAGCTATGATGTAGTAAGTGCCCACTCATTCATAAGTACTGACACAGACACTACAAACAAGCAAATTATAAAATGTACCAGTTGGATAATTGATTTGAACTTGTACTTTGGTACTCACCAATCGAAGTCCTCCAATACAAATTCAATCAAGTTGTAGGAAAGGCTATGAAATAGTTCGCCTATCTGATTCCCATAAAGCTCCTTGATAAGACGAACCTAGTAAATCCAAATGTTAATGAACACTGAGGAAATATTGTCAATTGTAAAATGTGCTAGCATGTTAAACAGATAAAAACAGTCAACGAGTTTTATCCTGACAATTTGGGTATTTCATCAGCCGTCTAGATTTCTTTTAATTAAAATGCAGCAGAGACTTCTTGGTCTTCCTTTACTTTACTACCATCAACTTTAATTGATCAACTTGCTTAACAATGAAATCTATACATTGTTGTTGGGTATGTCCATACCACCTTGAGTCATTCTCTTATTTTACCTAATTAATAATAAGTCACTATATATTATTTCTCTCTCCTTATCTACTCACACATCTATCTCAAGATCCTCCTATTAACCACTCAACATTTTGAGCCTGTTGGTGACTTCCACTATTATCCATATTCATGAAAGCTTCGATTTCTCTCTCCTTATCTACTCACACATCTATCTCAAGATCCTCCTATTAACCACTCAACATTTTGAGCCTGTTGGTGATTCCCACTATTATCGATATTCATGAAAGCTTCGAAATACAATTAAAGGATGAGTCAAAACTTAGCTCCTATATTGTTCTCATGGACAAGAGGAGTCTGAAATTGCTATTAAGTACAGATAATATGAGAGACACAAAAAAAAACAATCTATGTGAAAAATATTTAGCCTGTCATCTATAGTTTTAAAATAGATATAAAATAACACAGAATCATGCAGGATCAAGAGTAACTTATTAAGCAAGAAAAGTTAGAATTTTTTTTCAATCTGAACATCTTAGTTGAATATTTTGTAATAACATTTGAAGATAAAACTCAACATAATCATACCTGTTCTCTCCTATCCACATATGATTGCAAAATTTCTCCAACATAATCTACAAATTTCTATAACATGTATGACCAATATCAGCTGATTTTTTACTTTAAAAAATAAAGAAAATATATCAGAAATAAATCATAAACCTACAATGGCATTAGAAGAGAGAAGGTCATTTTCTGCTTCACGTATTGGGAGGAAGAAAGGAACCGTGTGCTCAATTACAGACATCTTTTCAAGAAACGATTTGCTTTCAAGCACACAATGGTAAGTTTCACAGGGTTCTCCTACAAAGGATTAATGAAGATTAAAATCCATATTTTTTAAAGGATCCTAAGAAATCATTATTTTTCGCTTTTGACCATTTCATTAGGTTAAATGCATAGAGTTGACAGTCCTAACGATAGAAGCTGGTCTAATCTTAATCCTCTAGAAATGTATAACTTGGCTTTATTCATGTTCATTGACGTATGCCAATTTTCCAAGTTATAAAGAATGTTGAAATGTGGAAATCCAAGGTTTTTCAAAGAATTATATACAAAGGGATAAAATTTGCCTTCAGATGAGAAGTAACATAATACCAGCAACAGTATTAGTCTACTTTACCTGCAAAATAAGTCTCAAATTGTATTCCAATTCTTGCACCTTCCAGACAACAGATTACCTACTAACAAGGACAAAAAGATGCCAATTCAGTTAGCAACTCCAAAGCCATAAAAAATCACTCCAACAAGCATGTAATTGTAAGAAATAGAATAACTGCAGCTATCATTGATGTTATTGAATAATTTTCATTGGAAACTCCAGTACTGATAACTGACTAAGTAAACCAAACAAGTAATTGTAATTGTATAGCTGCTACAAACAAGACAATGTGCTCCAATTCAATGATTTCAGTATTCATAGAACTGCCATAATGTACATCTGATTAAGAAAGTTCTCAGCACCACAACACTAAGCTTGGAACTTAAGAACACTCACTGGTTAAATTTCCTAAAATAGACTGTTATGATAAAACTATACAATTATTAAGGGTGAAACAAAATTCTAGCACTGTAACACTGCATTTTTGCAATGGGAACTGGTAACAAAGTTGCCGCATATGACAATTTAACAGCAGAATGTAACTTCTGTTTAGATGAAAGAAAATTAAAATAAACTCATCACGACTGTATAATGTATGGTAGCCAAAATAGAGAAATACCTTATTCTTCATTTTGTACGTTATTTTGGCATGAATCAATGGATCCAATGGCGTACATGTTTCATTAGACATTGCTTTTCTCTCTGCTTCCATATGGACCTGGGTCATGAATTTTAGAAACTACAAATTTAGGATGCACTATATGCTAAGTCAAGTATAAGAAAATGTAATAATAATTTAATACAATAGAAATTGAATAACCAATTACTACTTCCAGGGGCAAGTTTAAATAATATACCACTTCCATAAAAGACATCATCCATTTCCATCAGATACAACTATATGCTTTAGTGTGATGAAAAATAAAATAAAATAAATGGAGAAATATAGCAATACTTTTTCACGGATTGTAGCTAGTAGTCCATCATTCCACTGCTCTTCATCCAAAGAAATCTCTGCCAATAAAATATGGTTGAGATGTGTAGATTTTCTGGTTAGAAAGTCATGACATACAGCTTTCCAAACAAAAACAAAGACGATGTCAGTTGGAATTGATTCCCTAGATCTTGGAGGCTATCCATGAAATCTCAAAGCATTTGTGAATTTTTTTAATGTACAAGTATCCAACATGAGCATTAACATGGAAGAACGAAAAGTAGGTTGGTAATCAAGGATTCTCAGTATATGGATGCACATAGAAACGATTCAATATTTGAACACCAAGAATAAACAAACACAATTGATTTATCTATTCTATGTGTAAATGCCAACAAATTGCAATTTGCAGTTTTGGACACACAAGCAAATGCTACCCTAAAACATATAAATATAACTGCATGAATACTTGCATATTATTGCAATTGTTACAACATTTGTACTTGCTTCAAATAGGTGAATACAAGTGCAAATGCTCCAAAACTTACACAGTAAGGTTATCAAAACAAGAATATGGATTTTTTTTTAATCAAATATTAGACTCACATATACCTTAGTGATTCTAAAATTAAAAAAAAACATATTTTTAAATCTTATTAATTTATACAAACAACATATGAATGCAGCAAGTGTGCAATGTAATAATAAGTGTGGCAAGTCCTCATGTAGCCTTCAAGGTCTTGCTGAAAGTCTTGAAACAAACAGACATGTAAGAAACCAAACACTGAACCATTGTTGCGAAGTCATCAGAAGGATACCTTCAGTTTGAGCAGTTCGTGCAGCATCAAATTCCTTTTGCAAACGCTCAAATATTATCTTATCAGAGTCCCTGTGAGAAATAAGAAACTTTATCTTCACCAAACAATAGCAAAATGGTTATGAAAAAACTTTATGGCAACAGAGTAAGAAAAGTTATCTTGTAATTAGAGGCTGAATGAAACATATAAAGAGCAACTAAAATAAATTCTTTATTGGTGTAGTTGAGAACAACAAAACAATAGCACATTTCACATGAATGAACCTATATTGTTGAATGAAAAAATGGTACAAGAAATTTCAATTAGAAACAAATCTACAACTTGTGCAGATTATAGGCAGATCTACTAATCCTGATAGGAAATCTTGCACTTCATCATGGCTCACCAGACAACCATGACTCCATTATGACTTGAAAAAGAGGATTAATCCCTTTGAATATGATTTAAATGTGTTCCAAACTGACAAACTCAAGAACATGTATCATGCAACTTTTTAATCCCAAATTAAAACGTAACAAGCAGGGATAAAATCCTGTTGTCAGTTAGCACAGGCGAAACATCTCGTTATGCCTGTCAAAAGACATAGAACTTATCCAAGACAGCCAAACTCTTTGGAGACTTATGCATCAAAAAAACCACATGACACTAAGGAAGTTATCCAAAATGGTGATGAAGCTCCCACGACATGTCTGAGACAACTTCGACATTTCCCCAACCTACCCAAGATGACGGCAAAGTTCCCATGACTTGTCCAACATACTTTCACAACCTATCTGAGACAACTAGGACGCTTCTGTGACCTCCGAGAACTTTTTGCAAGCTGTTTAAGATGAAGTGAAGCTTTTACTTATACAAGACAACAAAAGTGCTCAAGGCTTCTGCAAACTGTCCAAGTCTTCACAAGCTTCCACAACGCAACCAAGGTTAGGAAATTAGAGTTTTTTTTTTTTATCATTTCTACTTCAATCTTCTTCCTTTTCATTCTACTCCTCTCCAATTCTTTCCCCCTCGAATGTCCGTGTCTTCAGCACTATGTGATGGCACTATGCACAACATCAAAACATCTCATTCCGGCCAAGGATTGAATCCCTGGATTGGAACAAGATTCAAAAGCTAGATAACAATTACTTCTCGTTAAGAAAAGTAGAAAGAAAATATCTAGCCTAGAAGGATTGCAAGGATGTTGGCAAATTTTATTTAGTCAAGAAGAACAACTTTCCATTTTCAAAAGGGCATACAATTAGAAAATGGCTTATAGCAGATGACTACAAAAAAAAATAGACTTGGCATTGTATTGAAGGATATTTCCTTGTCTATTCATTCTAAAAATAATGTATGAAGTCCCCTTCTAATAAAGCATCCTCCTAGACACAACATTGTTAGTGAAATTCTTCGTTTAGACAAAATGAATTTGGACAGGAGAGGTGCATTCTTATACAGCAGGGAGAACGTGATGTTCCTGGTAAAACAGATTAGGTGTTTATTGGCGGACACGTCATTACAAAATGTTGGTAAACAATATAAACTGTTTACCTTGATAACCGCTCTGTCAATTCTTCATGCCTTTTCAGTACATTTGACACTGAAAGAAGCCAACAAACATTTGAAGCTTTGACAAATATTTTATTGATTCTCCTCTGGTACAGGATATTCAAAAAAATATGCAAAATTTATTAGATTACAGAAAATAGCAACCTACATCGAGCCCGTGTTGTCTCTAACCGAATATCCTCCTCTTGTGCAAAATTCTAAAAAGTAACAGAAAAATTAGTGGACTGTAATATTTCACAAAGTGCTCAATTACTAATTAAATAAGAAGATCTGCTAGTAGAGTTTGCATACCACTTCCCCAGTCAGTGCATGTGACCGTCTCTTCAACTGCTCTATTTGCTGCATGTCAAAAGACAACATCTATCAAGTATGTCAGATGACAAAAGATCATCTAGGTCAATTGAGTAGAAAAAACAGCACAAATAAGAGAATTGATCTGAAGCTAAAATCTATCTCAGTATCCTAGTTTCCATATTTCACAAACTCTATCGACTTGGTACACAAACTTACCCTTTCAATAAAAGAAAAACACGGAGAAATTTCTACCACAGGTTGAAGGAACAACAATAGATGAAAGGGCTTACCTTAAGACAAGGAAATAGATCCACTTAGGACTCTAAAACTCGTAATACAATGCAAAAGGAATAGATTGCATAATGGGAAAGCTACTCTAGTATCAAACTAGTGATTAAGGCTTTCTCAGTTTCAAACTTTGAAATCGACTATTCATTACTTCTTAGACAGAGGTATCAAGCAAATACATACACCTATCCTTGCCCTAGCTTACAGGAACTGCAGATATCCTCTCTTACCTTCAACAGCAGGAAGGAATCAAATAGCAATTTCAGGGCGTAGGATAATAGGAATGCCATAAAATAAAAGAATTGGTATTTCTATAGAATATCCATTTTGTGATTTCAGGTTTTGACATATGGATAGCAATACAGTACTAAATACACATACCAGTTTCTCAGGAACCAGATTATACACATCTTCTACTGATAAACTGACAGCCACCAGATTAAACACATCTTCACTCATGCCCACACTCTTATCAATATTCATTGACAACATGAACAATGCATTTCAGCCATGCAAAGTGTGCCCACACTCTTACAATCACTTGAAACCATGGGATGACAGGCAGCCTAGATTGTGCATCTTCAAATAGGGGATCCAATATAGTCTTTCCTTATTTTTGACATACAAATATTAAGAAAGCAGATGACAAACCTGCAAAGAATTCGTAGATATCTCACTATCTTTAGATTTCTGATCTTGCTCATTCAACAGAAATGATTTTGGTTCCGGAACAAACCTGCATATCAAGAGAAATTATTAGGACCAGGATAAACTAAGGTATCACTTGAGCATATCATAATTTGGAAATTACTTCCTTGACAAAAATTTGCGGTTACAAAGAACTCACGCTTTTCCTGCAAGGTTTAACAAAATGTCTTTAGTTAGTTGCATACATTGCATAGTTCACTTTCTCCAAAGCATAATCTAGCTATGAGCAGGCAATTTTATTGTGACTTGGTAATCTAAGATATAGGTGACTTTGTTCAGTATATCAAATTCTAGTTCCAAACAACTTGATTAAGAAATGATATTTCTACCTCGCTAAGTTATCTACCCATTTACCCCCTTGTAAATGGAGTATGGAAAAAAACATATGGCTTAGGTGTTAATACTAGATAAGAACCCCACACACTCATCCATGGTTTGCAAGACTCTGTGAACCTATGCTGCGAAATTAGGCCTCAAACATCAGAACCTGTTTTGGCACATTTGAGTAAGCTCAGGTTGATATATAAATAAAGGGCAGCAGAATAAAAGCACATAAATCATGGCATGGTTCGATGGCAAGAAGGGATTCTTTTTCACCTTTTTCTGCAGTTAAAAAAGTATGTGCATGAATCTATGTCTTTAATCGTTAACATTATAGTGCAGGATGAAAACAAAAAAAAAAAACACTGCTTGAGTTGTAGGACAGAACATTTGAATATTTGTGTTGCAACATATGCTTTGATTGACATCTACTTGGGTAGTTAAGGAAGATATAAGAGACATCACATAGACTTGTATTTAACTTAATCCATAAATGTATGGCAAAAAGTCCCCAAAAGATTTGAGCATTGAGATTTAACCTTGTAATGAATATAATTTGTTACGTAAACAAGGGTATCAAGATATGATGAACAACTAATATTGCAATACTTGGCAGTTCATGGCCTTGAATTCCTTCATTGAATGATTAGAATTCCCATTACAGCAGTTAGATGTCTGCTAATATTCTATCTTACCTACGATGTTTCAAGAATAATATCAGAAGAGATAAAGAAGGGAAAGAAAAGGAGATGAATATTTTTCAGTAAAGAAATCAATTACAATGGCCGCTGGCAGTCAAGATACATGAACAATTCTTTCAATACCACAGTGTTGCTTTTGATTCTTACAATAGAATAATCAATAAAATATTTACTCAAAACGGAAGCTTTTTTCCTACCAATGGATTTGTAGGCATTTGTATCATCCGGTAACTGACTAAGTTCTTCCCTTGTTAGGTAAGCTCTCTTCTTTTCACCTTCATTTGTTTGCATCTGATTTTGCACCTGAAAGACGAGAAAGGCAAATATACCATATAGTGTTTTTTTTTGTTTGTATCACAAGTTTCACAATCTATTTTTGTGTACAATAGAAAGTTAGAAACAACAATAACTGATTATCTACTCTTTTAATGTATTGCAATAGCAAAAAGATTGAAGTAACATTTATATTTTAGGAGAGAAAAGTGAAAATCAATTCATCTATGAGCATTTGCAGAAAATGACCCATTTATCTCACTTCTCCAACCAAATCATTTTCAGATAATTCGAAGTTCTGCAGTCCTCCATGCCATAGTTTTCACAAAGAATGCAGTTCCAAGTTGTTGACACACGACGGTATACTTTACAGAGCTGTATGTACTTTGAACTCTACCAATAACAAGATGAAAAGAAAAATTAATGTATCAGCTTCCAAATGATCAATCACCCATCACCAAATGACGTAATGCACATCCCAAAAAAGGTTTAGACACTTATAGGCTCCTGATTTATTGCTTTTCTATTATCATTATCTTTCACATGAGATAATCACTCACAATAATGTAAAATTAAAAAAAAAACTGGTCGAATTTCATATAGCAATTAAGGAAACAATTAAAAAAAACAACCCCAAGTCTTCTTGACTCTCTAAGTCCCAGGTCAAATACACTCTAGTTAAGTCATTGCGATTATATCATCGCTGGGGATCCAAGATCTTCAATAAATCTATCGAGTTAAGCTAGAACCACAAATCCAAAATCGCTCTTTAACAGCATGAATTAAACTTGGAGAACCGATGAGATCAAGGTCGACAGAGTAGCACAATCCTCGAGGAAACAAACCGCTTGAGAAGGAGCTGAAAGCATACAACTTACCATCCGGTTCTCTTCGTCGGCCATTTCCAGAGATCTGCTTCGAGCTCGTCCGATGGAAGAACCCTAGTACGAGGCAGCACGCGATCCGCGCCACCACGAAGGCGGAGCAGGGAAGGAAAATGGGTGAGTGGTTTAGATGGGCCGTTAAATGGGCTAGGCCCAAATAAGTTTCTCTGTGGAGGATTAGTGGGTTTTAGATCCTGTTTATTTGGGATTTGGGAGTACCAGAATAAAGGATTAATTAAATAACTTTTTCTCTATAATAATTTTTTTATTAATTCAAATATTGAGACACTTACAAATCGGGTTCGTCCACTCCTGATTCGCCCGTAGGATAAATATGAAAGTGCTTGGGGGTGATGGGGTTGAATGCTTCGTGACGGGCACGTGGGCTGAAAAAGTTGTGTGATAACATCCATCGAGCAAGAGCGATTCCTTTATTGTGACACCCGAGACCCTTTCAGGAGAGGAGACCCAGAGATCAACTCAATGAGGTATGACACCGAAGATAATTTCAGGAAAACACACCCCCGAGCTCACCTCGGGGGTAAGTCCCCGAGAGCACCTCGGAGGGACGGATGCCCAGGACCCCCGGGCCAAATAGCCTCGAGATCACCTCAGGGTAGTGGGGGCCAAGGAATACTCAGGCAGAAGTCCGTTTTTCTTGGATCGGCTGGTCATCATCATTCATTATTACGGAGTAATTACTATCCACGATCAGTGGCCACCAAGGCCTTAATCATCGCAACGACCGAGATGGTGGAATCGAGGTGGCCATTACCAGAGTGATCCCTTAACCGATAATCAAGGAGACGTGACAAAGGTCGTCGGGACTCATGGATGGTCGCCGCAGATATAAAAGGTATTTCAACTCCTCCGGTAAAGGGGTTATGCATTTTCTACCCTTCGTATATTTTTCTGCCTTCTACTCTTCTCCATCAAGACACTGACTTGAGCGTCGGAGTAGGCTCCGCCGGACAACCTCGGCGTGTTCTCCTAACGCTCGTGTTGATCTCGTAGGGCGCAGAGTTCCTCCCCTGTCGTCAACATCTACGTGAGTTGAACCCTGGTGACTGACTGTCGACGTCGATTCCTACCGAAACAAGTTTGGCATCGTCTATGGGAAACTAGTAAAGCACCAGAAGGAGCACCGATAACAAGGCCGGAGGAACAATCCATTGTCCTGACGAAGGAGGAACTTGATGTTAGTGACATGAGAGAAGTGTCCTAAGGCAATCGCCTTATGATTGTAATCATTTATTTTTAATAAATGAATATTCACTATTTGAGTATACATGATTATTTGATTAAGATCTTAAGCTCATTTACTGAATGTCCGCAATACAATTCACAGCATGAGAGAATTTGTGATGAATTCACAACTAGTGATTATCTCTACATGTGCAATTGTGAAGTATTGAAATTGTCCCTAGTCGATGAATTGATAAATACGGACACTATCAATTCTGTTGAGACTAGCATGGGTTATTCTCTAATCAGCTGATTCTCACTGGCTGGTGACATGGAGATGTCCGGAGATAAACATGAATGCTAGTTAAGGGAACTAGTTCATTGGAGTGACTGACTGTAAAACTTCATATGGTAGTCTACATATAGATATGTCAGTGAAGTTCTTACTGCAGCTTAAGTGCGATGTTCCTTTGACTTGCGGTGTTCAAGTCATCTTGGTCATGGAGACTTATACTTTAACATCTTAAGCAAGCATCTCCAAGGAGGTGTGGACCCAGGATGATTGGGTATAAGCCGAAGTGCCCGAAGATGTTTGAACAGCCTACAAAGGATTCACCACTTCTTGCGAGGAGATGTATACCCGAGGCCTATCGTCGGATTGTTACTCGAAGCCTCTGGCCAGAGCATAACATGTTCAGAGTATGAATCTCTTAAATACATGAGAGTAATTAGAATCCATAGGACGAGGAAACGTTACTTGGGCTAGGTGTAACGTAGTCAGCCTAGTGGGAACTGACACACATAGACCATGTCCTGAACCAAGTGGGTATAAGATAGTGAAGGGAATGGGGCACGATTCATTATAGCTGCTGTAGGGTTTCAGAATCATTTCTGAGGTCAACCGTTGATCTTTCAATTAATTGGGGATCATGATGTACTACTAGGTGTCACTCATGATCGTTCTATAATTAATTAGTTACTTATGGACGGCCAACATAAATTGAAAGTCTATTTGGTCACACGCATAACGAGTAATTCGAAGGATTTAAAACGAGTTGAGAATTGGATTCTCCATAATCAAGGAGAGGTTTGCTTGGGAATTAAGAAACATCTCCCTATATAAAGGACCAAGGGGTGTCATGGAAGAGGATCCAACCAAGAATTGCTTGGGCTCTCTCCTCTTCTTCTCTCCCTCTCTCTTGGCCGACCATAGGCCTTCCTTCTTTCTTCTTGCCGTGAGCACAAGGAAAAGCATCAAGGCGACGAAGTTCTTCCTTGCGACGATCTTCCTCTTCGGCCAACCTTGGTGGTGAGTCTTTCGATTTGATTACTCTCTCGGTTTTCGTCGTGTTCACGGAGAATCTAGTAGTTCTCGTGAACACGAAACTCGTGGCTTAGCGAAGTCATCCCGACGATACTCGGCGTGGATACGAATAGAGGCGGAGCTTTCAAGGGACGCTAACGGTTAGATCTCGTCCCTTCTTCCAAATTACGCAAGGTAATTCGTAGAGTAATCTCCTTTTCTGTAAAAATTTTATATTACGATTATGCGAACACATTGCATGCTTAGGATATGTGTTAGAATAATTTAGAAAATTATTCATGCTTTTGTTTCCGTTGCATGTAATTATGTAACAATTACAATACGTGTCCGCGTCGGCATGCACCCGGTCCCAACACTTGATCGCCGAAGAGCTACCACCATCGAAGAAACGCTCTGGCATGCACAAGTGGAACCCTTCGATTTGCCATGAGGGGCCTTGGATCAAAGGGAGACCCCCGCGACCAACCTAGATCCCACTTACAGGGCCTTATTGGAATTTTGTGAAGTCTTGCAAGTGGTTCTCGCCGACCCGCGAGAAGGTGAAGGACCCAAGGAAGAACGGAGGGAGGTCGAGAGCGAGGAAGTGTGGATTCACCCTCAACATGGGGGGGGGGGGGGGGGGGGGGGGGGGGGAGGGGAGGAGGAGTTACATGGATCGCCCTCGACCTTGTGCTGGAACTAAGAAGTCGTTTCGTAGATTGCCTCCGGAGCCACAAAGATGTCTTCGCCTGTGTCGCCGAAGAAATCAAAGGGGTTCCACCGGCGTTAGCCATGCATCATCTGCATGTTACCTCGGGAGCCCGCCCTGTGAAGCAAAAAACGGAGGCACTTTACACCAAAGCAAGATAAGGCTATCCGAGATGAGGTTCAGAAGTTGTTAAAAGTCGGACACATCAGAGAAGTTCAATTCCCAGACTGGATGGCTAATGTAGTCCTCGTCCTTAAGTCGGGAGGCAAATGGCGGGTCTGCATCGACTTTCGTGACTTGAATAAAGTCTGTCCCAAAGATTGTTATCCCCTGCCTCGAATAGATCGGTTAGTGGACTCTACAGTCGGTTGCGAATTTATCTCAATGTTGGATGCCTAGCAAGGCTACCACCAAGTCCCGCTCGCTCCCAAGGATCAGGAGAAAGTCAGTTTTATAACAACTGACGACACGTATTGTTATAACGTCATGCCTTTTGGCTTACGCAACGCTGGTGCCATGTACCAGCGGATGATGGACAAAGTCTTCAGGTACCAGATCGGAAGAAACATCGAAGTGTACGTGGATGATATCCTGGTCAAGACTGACAAGGGAAGCGACATGATAGCCGACTTGGAAGAAACATTCGCCACCCTAAGGGCCAATAGGCTGAAATTGAACCCCGCCAATTGTTTGTTCGGGGTGAAGAGCGGTCGATTCCTGGGATACATGATAACAGAGAGGGGGATTGAGGTCAATTCGGAAAAAGTAAAAGATATTCTGGATATGCCGCCCCCTCGCAACTTTAAGGAGGTATAACGGCTGAATGGAAGAATCACGGCGCTGTCCAGATTAATCTCCAAATCTGCAGATAAGACCCTGCCATTCTTCAAGATTTTGAGAAAGACAACCAAGTTCGAGTGGGATGAACAGTGTGAGAAAGCCTTTGCAGATTCGAAGACTTATCTCGTCGCACTCCCCATCCTCTACAAACCGGCGAAAGGAGAGACCTTGTTTGTCTACCTATCGGCCGCAGAGCAAGCGGTAGGCTCGGTGCTCGTTCGAGAACAAGACAGGGTGCAATATCCCATATACTTCTTCGGACATCTCCTAAAAGATGCTGAAACACGATACACCACAATGGAGAAACTGACCTATGCCCTGGTCTTAATGGCCCGGAAGTTAAGGCCATATTTCTTAGCACACCCCATTGTGGTCCTCGCCAATAGCCCGCTCGCACGAGTCTTCACTAATCTCGAAGCTTCAGGATGGTTGATCAAATGGACGACGAAGTTAAGTGAATATGGCATTGAGTATCATCCTCGCGTCGCTATCAAGGCACAAGCCCTATCAGACTTCATGCTGGAGACCGTCCCGGAGGCCAAGGCTGAAGGGATGTGGAAGATCTATGTGGACGGGTCCTCCAATAGCCAATACAGCAGGGTTGGAGTGTTAATGGTTTTCCCTCGGGGAGATACATTATATTTATCCATCCGGCTCCACTTCAAAGCTACCAACAATGAAGCTAAGTACGAGGCGATCCTGACGGGCCCGCAAGCAGCTAAGCATTACATTTATCCATCCTCCCCTATCATGTCAACATCTACGTGGGTTAAACCCCGGTGACTGGCTGTCGACACCGATTCCTTTCGAAATAAGTTTGGCGTCGTTTGTGAAAAACTAGTAAAGCACCAGAAGGAGCACCGATGGTAAGGCCGGAGGAACAAACCATTGTCCTGACGAAGGAGGAACTTGATCGCCGAAGAGCTACCACCATCGAAGAAACGCTCTGGCATGCACAAGTGGAACCCTTCGATTCGCCATGAGGGGCCTTGGATCAAAGGGAGACCCCCGCGACCAACCTAGATCCCACTTACAGGGCCTTATTGGAATTTCGTGAAGTCTTGCAAGTGGATCTCGCCGACCCGCGAGAAGGTGAAGGACCCAAGGAAGAACGGAGGGAGGTCGAGAGCGAGGAAGTGCGGATTCACCCTCAACATGGGGGGGGGGGGAGGAGGAGTTACACGGATCGCCCTCGACCTTGTGCCGGAACTAAGAAGTCGTCTCGTAGATTGCCTCCGGAGTCACAAAGATGTCTTCGCCTGGGCCGCCGAAGAAATCAAAGGGGTTCCACCGGCATTAGCCATGCATCATCTGCATGTTACCTCGGGAGCCCAGCCTGTGAAGCAAAAACGGAGGCACTTTACACCAGAGCAAGATAAGGATCCGAGATGAGGTTCAGAAGTTGTTAAAAGTCGGACACATCAGAGAAGTTCAATTCCCGGCCTGGTTGGCTAATGTAGTCCTCGTCCCTAAGCCGGGAGACAAATGGCGGGTCTACATCGACTTTCGTGACTTGAATAAAGTCTGTCCCAAAGATTGTTATCCCCTGCCTCGAATAGATCGGTTAGTGGACTCTACAGTCGGTTGCGAATTTATCTCAATGTTGGATGCCTAGCAAGGCTACCACCAAGTCCCGCTCGCTCCCAAGGATCAGGAGAAAGTCAGTTTTGTGACGACCGACGACACGTATTGTTATAACGTCATGCCTTTTGGCTTGCGCAACGCTGGTACCACGTACCAGTGGATGATGGACAAAGTCTTCAGGTACCAGATCGGAAGAAACATCGAAGTGTACGTGGATGATATCCTGGTCAAGACTGACAAGGGAAGCGACATGATAGCCGACTTGGAAGAAACATTCGCCACCCTAAGGGCGAATAGGCTGAAATTGAACCCCGCCAATTGTTTGTTCGGGGTGAAGAGTGGTCGATTCCTGGGATACATGGTAACAGAGAGGGGGATTGAGGTCAACTCGAAAAAAGTAAAAGATATTCTGGATATGCCGCCCCCTCGCAACTTCAAGGAGGTATAACGGCTGAATAGAAGAATCACGGCGCTGTCCAGATTCATCTCCAAATCTGCAGATAAGACCCTGTCATTCTTCAAGATTTTGAGAAAGGCAACCAAGTTCGAGTGGGATGAACAATGTGAGAAAGCCTTTGCAGATTTGAAGACTTATCTCGCCGCACTCTCCATCCTCTACAAACCGGCGGAAGGAGAGACCTTGTTTGTCTACCTATCGGCCGCAGAGCAAGCGGTAGGCTCGGCGCTCGTTCGAGAACAAGACAGGGTGCAATATCCCATATACTTCTTCGGACATCTCCTAAAAGATACCGAAACGCGATACACCACGATAGAGAAACTGGCTTATGCCCTGGTCTTAATGGCCCGGAGGTTAAGGCCATATTTCTTAGCACACCCCATCATGGTCCTCACCAATAGCCCGCTCGCACGAGTCCTCACTAATCCCGAAGCTTCGGACCGATTGATCAAATGGACGACGAAGTTAAGTGAATATGGCATTGAGTATCAGCCTCGCGTCGCTATCAAGGCACAAGCCCTATCAGACTTCATGCTGGAGACCGCCCCGGAGGCCGAGGCTGAAGGGATGTGGAAGATCTATGTAGACGGGTCCTCTAATAGCCATTACAGCAGGGTTGGAGTGTTAATGGTTTCCCCTCGGGGAGATACATTACATTTATCCATCCGGCTCCACTTCAAAGCTACCAACAATGAAGCTGAGTACGAGGCGATCCTGGCGGGCCCGCAAGCAGCTAAGCATATGGGGGCTAGTTGGGTTACTGTATATTCAGACTCTCAGCTTGTGGCGCAGCAGATAAAGGGCGACTTTGAAGTCGGGTGTGAGCGCTTGCAGAAATATGTAGCCATTTATGATTAGCTGAAGGCCTCCTTCATGGAGGTTATCTTGCAGAAGATCTCCAGGGAAGACAATTTTCGGGACGCAAGCTGAAGGAATGGTGCGAGGGGTTGGGCATTCGGCAGACCTTCACCTCAGTAGTCTACCCGCAGGGCAATGGACAAGTCGAGGTCGTCAATCCAGAAATCTTGCGGGGACTCAAGATAAAGCTAGATCACGTCGGGGGAAGCTGGGTCGATGAACTCCCTAGCATCCTGTGGTCCTACCGTACTACCTCGCGAGAAGGAACAGGCGAGAGACCTTTCTAGGGAGGAGTCTATCCGACGGCAACACTATCACAAGGAAGACAACGATCAAGAGCGGCTGATTGACCTAGACCTCATCTCTGAGGTGCGGGATAAAGCTGCGGCTCGGTTGGAAGCATATCGACGAAGGATGCAGCAAGCCTATAATCGCCTAGTGATCGTCCGCAGCTTTGAGGTTGGTGACAAGGTCTGGAAAAGGATCAAGCCGGTCGGCGACCCTGGGAAGCTGGAGCCGCAGTGGGATGGACCGTATGTCATTGTCAAAAAGCTCATCGAGGGTAGTTATTATCTAGAAGACAATAAGGGCAAGGGGTTGGCAAGGCCATGACATGCCAACCATCTTCGCCCCTATCATACTCGGTGAGGTCTTGAGTTGTTTGTTTGCCCGTTGTATTCTTTATTTACACTGTCTTGCAGTTCAATAAATAAAAAAGAGTAGACGAAATATTATGCGGGAAGCACCGAATCCTTAAGTGCGCAAAACCCTACTATCTCCGCAGTGAGTAGGCTTGGCCTCGGTGCTGCACATGCCCGGCCAAGAGCTGCAAAACCCTACTACCTTCGCGGTGAGTAAGCTTGGCCTCGGTGCTGCACATGCCCCGCTAAGAGCTGTAAAACCCTACTGCCTCTCGGTGAGTAGGCTTGGCCTCGGTGCTACACATGCCCGGCTAAGAGTTGTAAAACCTTACTACCTTTCGGTGAGTAGGCTTGGCCTCGGTGCTGCACATGCCCCGCCAAGAGCTGCAAAACCCTACTATCTCCGCGGTGAGTAGGCTTGGCCTCGGTGCTGCACATGCCCGGCCAAGAGTTGTAAAACCCTACTGCCTCTCGGTGAGTAGGCTTGGCCTCGGTGTTGCACCTGCCCGGCCAAGAGCTGTAAAACCCTACTACCTCTGTGGTGAGTAGGCTTAGCTTCGGTGATGCACATGCTCGGCCAAGAGCTGCAAAACCCTACTGCCTCTTGGTGAGTCGGCTTGGCCTCGGTGCTGCACATGCCCGACCAAGAGCTACAAAATCCTACTACCTCCACGGTGAGTAAGCTTGGTCTCAGTGCTGCACATGCCCGGCCCAGAGCTGTAAAACCATACTGCCTCTCAGTGAGTAGGCTTGGCCTCGATGCTGCACATGTCCGGCCAAGAGCTGCAAAATCCTACTGCCTCTCGGTGAGTAGGCTTGACCTCGGTGCTGCACATGCCCGGCCAAGAGCTGCAAAACCCTACTGCCTCTCGGTAAGTAGGCTTGGCCTCAGTGCTGCACAGGCCCGGCCAAGAGCTGTAAAATCCTACTGCCTCTAGTTGAGTAGGCTTGGCCTCGGTGCTGCACATGCCCGGTTAAGAGCTGCAAAACCCTACTGTCTCTGGTGAGTAGGCTTGGCCTCGGTGCTGTACATGCCCGGTTAAGAGTTGTAAAACTCTACTACCTCCGTGGTGAGTAGGCTTGGTCTCGGTGTTGCATATGCCCGGCCAAGAGCTGCAAAACTCTACTGCCTCTCGGTGAGTAGGCTTGGCCTTGGTGTTACACATGTCCGGCCAAGAGCTCCCGGCCAAGAGCTGCGAAACCCTATTGCCTCTCGGTGAGTAGGCTTGGCCTCGGTGTTGCACATGCTCGGCCAAGAGTTGTAAAACCCTACTGCCTCTTGGTGAGTAGGCTTGGCCTCAGTGCTGCACATGCCCCGCCAAGAGCTGTAAAACCTTACTGCCTCTCGGCGAGTAGGCTTGGCCTCGGAGCCACACATGCCCGACCGCGAGTGGAAAAACCTTGCTACCTTTGCAATAAGTAGGTCAGGTCCTTGAAATACTAATTGATCATCTTATCCTTGTGGCCAAAATAGAATCACTTGTTTCTTCAGACATGGTTGTTTGCCCCCCTCACCACTTAGGGTCGGGGGAAACCTCTATTCTCACTTTGAACTGGGCGATGGTCAGAGACAAAATATTTTAAAGGGGGTCATAAATTACTCAAAACATAAGAAGTTTGAGGGTGCTTGCATTCACAGCTGAAGCGATTACATCTCTAGCTTCCTAGAAAAAACTGAAAAAGAAGAAGAAAGGGCAGTAGGCGAGGAGCGACCAGGGAACTAGGGCCCAGGTCAGGGAGGATTCTATAGTTCCTGCTCTTCAGGAGGGAGCTCGTTCCAGACCCGCATGATAGTTATAGCGTTCAAGTCTGAGCCTAGTTACAACAGTTGATCCTTCTCCAACTGGCTGATAGTAGGGGTGTCAATTCGGGTGGGTCGGGTCGGGTTCGGAAAAAAAAAAATTTTAACTCCCAACCCGAATCCGACCCGAACCCGATTTCAACCCGAAACCCCCAAACCTGAACCCGAACCCGACCAACCCGTCCAACCCGACCCGACCCGAATAACCCGAAAAACCCGATTCAAAACATCTTTTTTTCGCCATTTTCCCTATAATTCTTCACTTTTATCTCAATACTTCATCATGATCATACTATATTGATATTAATATACATAAAAATATCTTAATTTTCAAAATAAAATTTGATTTAACCCCAAAAAATCCATAAAATATTAAATTTCGGGTCAACCCGAACCCGACCCGACCCGACCCAAACCCAACCCGAAATTTTTTCAACCCGAACCCGACCCGAACCCGAAAATTTTCAACCTGAACCCGATTTTTTTCGGGTCGATTCGGGTTGGGTCGTCGGGTCGTGTTGATTTTTGACACCCCTAGCTGATAGCACCATGGAAGCCCTATTTGAGGCGCTTTAATGCCTGTCTGGCTAAAATCTCGGCATACTCCTCCGACTACAGGAACATAGCCTTGGACTCCGCCTCGGCCTTGGACAGTTAGGTTGCATGATCAATCTTCTGCTGCTGTAGCTTGGCCTCAACCTCCTCCTTGGCGGTCTTCAGCGTCGCCACCTCCCGGAGCAGACAATCCTGAGCCCCCAACATTTCTTGGAGCTTCTGGGTAGTGGTGGAAGCTTGGACCTGGGCCTGGGTAACATTCTCTTGGAAGTCGGCAGCATAAGAGGCTAATAGTTCTAAGTCGTATTCTTTTAGAGTCAGTAGACACTCTCATTCCTCATTCCGATCCTCCAAGGTTTTTTTTGAAGATTCCAAGAGTCTGGCCTGATCAGACAACTCCCTCGTCTGAGTCTGGAGCTGCTCACACTCCTGGGATAGTTTCTGCAAGTCCTCAGTAAGAGTTTTGTTCTTCTCGGACCCGAGGCATTCCTGGAGTCTGTAACCGTGTAGAGTATCCTCAAAAGCCAGCAAGGTACTGAGACAATGCTCGATCTTCGCCCGGAGCGCTCGGTTGACCTCCAATTGTAGGAGGTCGTCTTCGCGGGCCCGGCCAGCCTCCACTTCTGCTGCCGGCACTCGCTGGAGAAGGTCTTCAATGACTCCCCCGGAGAACAACAGACAGCTCGTAGTCGCACAATTAGAGGTAACCTACGATGCGGAACAAAGATAGTCGAGGCGGGGCAACAAAATAAAGAGGAAGAACTCAAGTATAATCATCGTCAGTAGAGACTGATGTAGCATGTCCGGATATCGAGCTAATCCAGCTAACCGCCCCGGCTGAATGAGAGGAGAAAGGATTTCCTCAGCAGGGGGCCTTGACTGGCTAGGGACGTCTCTCGGGTAGGGGACGTCCTCCTCCGAATTGGAAGCTAGCTGCGAACCATCTGAGGGGACCCCCTTCATCCGAATGGATTGAGAGCCCTTTGTCGCCATCTTCATTGCCACAGGGACCCTCCGGTGGGAGTTGGGCACGTCATTTGACACCTCCTTACTGCGTGAAGCAGTGGGAAGGTCGGTCGGGGGAACCAAGTCGTGGGCGAGGGGAGCGGTGGCCGCCGCGGCAGGAGAAGAAGGTGCTTCCCGAACCCTCGGGGACCGGGGAACTACATCCTCGTCAACAATAAAGCGTAAAAACTCTGAGGATAGACCCTTTTTCACCCTCTTCAGGGGGTGAGCCTTGTGGGCTAGCCATTTCCACCATCTTGTCTCAGTAGCTTGGGTCTCTGAGGGTGCAACAGAGGGAGTGGGTGCAACTTCTCTCTCTGACGCCTTGGTGGGAGAAGCAGTTGAACCCCCTTCAGGGCCCATTGACAGTTCTGATGCTCCAAGATCTTGGGAAATCTCCGGGGTTTCCCGACCTCCTGAGGGCTCAACCACTTCCTCGCAGCCTTCAACGGAAGCGCCCACAGTAGTGGAAGAAGCTGAAGCGGTAACCAGCGCTTGTTCGTTGGCCTGGTCCAACTTCAAGATCTGATTCATAGCTCGGGAAAACATAACTTCGTCTACAAAATAGAGACAAAAGGCCATCAGTTAACATTAACAAGGAAACTTGCAAGACAAAAGGCAACTTACGAAGACTGAAGCTAAGCCTCGTGACTTTCGGGCTAAGCTTGGCCCAATAAAGGAGCTCCTCGCATTACACTAGTTGGAGGTTGTGGAACTCCATCCCTGCCAGGATACCCCTAGCACGCTGATATCCCGCGTCCTGCTGGAAGTCGCCATGGTCTAAGATAGGTGGCAGACTTTTCGTCCAGTGGATAGGACTAAAGGGACGCTCAGGGAGCTAGATATAAAAGAACCGTTCCTTCCATCTCTTGTGGGAGGAGGGTGTTGGGACCGGGTGCATGTTGACATAGATGCGGGTTCGTAATTTTAAAATTAATTACGTGCAGCGGAAGGTTTTAGCATAAATAATTTCTCAAATGATTTAACCACACATCTAAGCATGCAATTTTATCTTGTGTAGACATGATCATATATTTGAAATTTTGCAGAAACATAAACTAATTTACGTATTACCTCGCGTAACTCGAAGGAAGGGACGAGATCCAACTGTAAGCGTCCCTTGGAAGCTCCGCCTCTATTCGCGTCCACGCCGAGTATCTTTGGGATGACTTCGCAAAGCCACGAGTTTCGTGTAAAATACGGTGATTCAAAAATCCGGACCAGAAAATTTTTCGGGATTTTTCCGAATAGAGTCTAGAGCTTCCGACCCTACAAGAGGAGCCCAAGGGGCTTTATCGTAAAAACCTAAAACTTATCAAGGGTTTACGGGTAAACTCTTAAATTACGAAAGAGTAAATATCTAACCCTAGAGACTTAAGGTGTATTACATAAACTTAGAGGGGTAAACTATTAAATCCTTTACGCTAAGGGTAATATTTGGATTTCTGAAAAATTGAAGGGCTTTTCTGCAAAAAGTCCCGCACTTATAAACCTTATTTTCCTCTTCTCTTCACACGCCGCAGCCAAAGCCAACGCTCGATTCTTCCTTTTTTCTCCTTCGTGTGCCCTAAACCCGGCGCCGCCGCCGAAGCCTCGCCCGACCTCCTTCCTCAGCACTTCTCCGTGAACCCTAGGCCGTCGCCGGCGCCTATTGACGGGAGGCACTCCGATGATGCCCTAGCTTTCGTCATCTGTGGTAAGGTGATGGATTTGTTGGGGGAAAAATCGGCGATTGGGCACAATAGCAGTAGAAGCTAGCGATATGGTTATCTTCTCCGGCGACTGTGAAGGTTACAGTGGTGGTCGGGTCTGAGCGAGCTGTGGTAGCCTTCGTGTGACTATGGATCGCCGGAATCCGGAGCATGGGAGTTCTGTCGGTGCCAAATCAGGTAAAGTCTACTTTGGTTCAGTGCTATCCTTGGAAGAGTTGTTCTTGGAGGTTGGTTAGGGTTCTCTTGACCTTTTGTGGATGGTAATCATCCGATTCATGGCAGATTCGTGGGGGATACATTCGTTGGGTTTGTCTCAGAGCGAAGCTGAGCCAAGCTTTGGAGACGGAAATAATTAGGTAAGGTTAGCTTGTTCTAAAAGTTTCTGGATTTGATTTGGTTCCTATGTTCTTGATCTAGGCTAGTTTTGATCAGATTGTTGTTTGGTTATTCTGAATGGATTCTGTTCTGATTTGGATTGGGATTAAAGTTGTGCTGTGAAATGCACCGTGCTAGGTTTTTATTGGGCTCAGATCTGAGCTTCTATTGATTTGGGATTTGTTCGATTTTGTTTGGTTAGTGGTTGACTTATGTTCTTGGAATCAGAATTGTTTTAGGTTGTTCTTATTTGCAAATGTGTTTCAATGGATTGAAACAGTAGGTTGGTTGCTATTTAAGGTTTGTTTAAACCTAGGTTTAATTTTGAGGTGTGGTTGGATTCTCCATTAATGATTGAGGAGGATGCTACTAGTTAGATCTATGGATTTTGTTCAGTTTTTAGCTTCGATATTGCAGATTATGAGTCCATGGGTTACATTTTTGGAAGAGCTCTGAATCAGGAGGTTGATTGGTAGGATGAGTTGGTTTAATCAGATTAGTGCTAATCCTGTATTGGGTTTTGGTGCTTGGAGGTGAACATGTAGAATTTGTGTTTGACTTTGCTCCGTGAGCTTTATTTGTGGAGGCTAGTCCTTGGTTGGTATGGGCGTACCTGATCTAGGAAGTGGTTGTTTAGCCTTGGATGATGTTTCGGATGTAATTGTAGATTTGAGATCTGATATGTACTGGATGAATATAGGGAGCATTTGATCGTGATAACGAATCAGTTGTTGTTGATCTTGTTGGGATTAGGTTGGCTTAGTAGGGGCTGGTTTTATCATCCGGTCTACAATTGAGTTATATTTTGGATTTAGCTATTAATTCATATAGTAATAGCTAAATAACACCTACCGATGCAGGTCCTTGATTGGGTGCGGACCATTGGACAGGAGGTTCTCTACGGATACAGACTTCTACTTTGAGGCGGGTACCCTTTGACTTATCTTTTAGATATTGTCATATTGCTATGCATGGTTGGTTATAGATAGCAGTAAGATTATACGCTAGCCTTGTTTAATATGCATGTTCTGGATACATGTTAGTTATCCCTGAGTAATTATGCCTGTTCTGGATACTTGTTAGTTATCCCTGAGTTATTATGACTGTCCTGGATACTTGTTAGTTATCCCTGAGTTATTATGTATGTGTATCTATCATACACCATCCTTGCACTGTTGCATGCCGGCGATCAGCGACTCCCTTGTGGTTGAGCCTAATCGTCTTCCGGTACATGACATGCACACACGGCCACTCATGGGTTAGTGGATACCGTAGATGTGTGCATTTGCTCTGTATTGCTCCGTTCGGCCACTATGAGGAGGGTGAGCGCGGGCGTGGTAGCAAGCAGGGGTCCCTTCTCGTACTGAGCCACGAGGAGATGAGAGCGGAGCTCCCCCATTGCTTGGGGTAGAGGGGTGGTCCCTCGCCAGCATCCTGTCCACCCGGTCACTCAGGAGCAGTGATGGCAGGGTGTACAGTTGTCAGAGCCCTACCCGTTCAGACGTCCCTATGACAGGTGTACGATGATCTGTCTGGTGTCAGGGGTGACACATGTCATTGCACCATGTGCATACTTTGCATCGTGCATTGTTTGCTGCACTTATTTGCTGCACTTGTTTGACATCGCATATACTGAAGACTTGTTATTTGAGATTATATGTCTAATGATATTCCCTTGGTACTGATTATCCTCTTTTCAGGTTGGCTGGATTCTGGTATGTATCTACTTCAGTATTTCCAGTACTAGTTTTTTCCATATTGTTGATATGAGACTGTACTAACGTAGATGTTTATTGTTATTATAACATACTATGCATATCTGCTGGGTATTCGCTGAGTTATGGACTCACCCCGTTGCCATATATTTTTATTTCAGGTTGAGATATTTGGAGTCGCCAGAAGAGCCCAGCAGCCAGTCCCTACCCATCGTGACGGCATAGTTTCGTTCTGTACTTAGTAGTGTCTACTTGTATATTTACTTATTGGACTTGTATATGTCTTGGGAGGGTTGTCGTGTGCCCTAAGGGGTTTTTGTGTATTGGTTGTTTCGTCGTAAGTCGGACCGGTCCGCAGTCAGGTATGATTTACTTAGTTGTCTTGTGCATTTGTGTCGTGTCTATATATATTTTGAGGCCTGAGGCCAAATATAACTGCGTGGTATTGTTATATTGTGGTGTGTATGTGTAAATTGTCCGCCGGACAGGGGAGGTGCTGTCCGATTTTATATTGGAACAGCGGCTCCTGGGTCTCGGGGCGTGACATTTCGTGTTCTCGAGAACTACTAGATTCTCCAAGAACGCGATGAGAGAAACCAAGAGAGAAGTCGGAAGACTAACCACAAAAGGATGACCGGAATCAAAATTCCGGCGAAGCAAAAGAAGAGGCTTGCGGCAAAAAGGATCCTTGCGACAAACTCTAATTCCGGCAGCACCTTCTTCCGACCAAGCGATGGCCGGAGCTTCCTTCTCCGGCAGCAGGTGGTGGTCGGCAGGGAAAGGGCAGGGGCGGCCGGCTGGTGCTCCTTCTTGGGGCTGGTTGGCGCACGGCAAGAAGGGGAGAAGAGAAGGAGAGAAAGAAAGGGAAAGAGTCTATGCCTTCATCTCTATGATTATTACCCAAGCCTTGCCTTGGGTCCTTTATATAGTGGTCTCTCAACCATCAAGCCTCTCAAATATGGAATAACTTATTCCATCATGCCAAGTTTGATTTTATATCATGGTTAAAATCATATTTTAATTTATGATAAAAGTCTTCTCTCCTATGGAATAAATTTCCTTATCATGGTAAATCAATCCATGATTGATTTTATAAAATAAATCAATCCATGGTTCATTTTAATTTCCATGAAAAATAAACCAAACCTTGGTTTATTATATAAAAATTTATATCATTCATAATTTTATAAAACAAATCACACTTGGTTTATTTTATAAATTGAACCAAAAACTTGGTTCTCTCCCTTTGTTGTGGCCGGCCAAGCAAAGAGGATGGAGGCCCTCTTTGGCCGACCCATCCAAGTCATGCCCCAATAAATTAAACTTATTTAATTCATCTATTAAGTCTTCAAAAGACTTAGCCATTTTACGCTTCCGATGCGTCTCTGAAAAATTCAGATTCGACTTATCGTTTGGCTCAACCAAACTTAATCTCTCTTGATTGGAAAATTCAATTTTCAACTCGTTTTAAATCCCTCGGATTACTCGTAGTGTGTGTGACTAAATAGGCTTTCGATTTATGTTGGCCGTCTATAATTAATCAATTATAGAACGATCATGAGTGGCACCTAGTAGTACATCATGATCCCCAATTAATCGAAAGATCAACGGTTGACCTCAGAAACAATTCTAAAACCCTTCAGCAGCTATAATGAATCGTGCCCCATTCCCTTCAACATCTTATACCCACTTGGTTCAGGACATGGTCTATGTGTGTCAGTCCCCACTAGGCTGACTACGTCACACCTAGCCCAAGTAACGTTTTCTCGTCCTACGGATTCTAATTACTCTCATGTATTTAAGAGATTCATACTCTGAACATGTCATACTCTGGCCAGAGGCTTCGAGTAACAATCCGACGATAGGCCTCGGGTATACATCTCCTCGCAAGGAGTGGTGAATCCTTTGTATGCTGTTCAAACATCTTCGGGCACTTCGGCTTATACCCAATCATCCTGGGTCCACACCTCCTTGGAGATGCTTGCTTAAGATGTCAAAGTATAAATCTCCATGACCAAGATGACTTGAACACCGCAAGTCAAAGGAACATCGCACTTAAGCTGCAGTATGAACTTCACTGACATATCTATATGTAGACTACCATATGAAGTTTTACAGCCAGTCGGTCCAATGAACTAGTTCCCTTAACTAGCATTCATGTTTATCTCCGGACATCTCCATGTCACCAGCCAGTGAGAACCAGCTGATTAGAGAATAACCCATGCTAGTCTCAACAGAATTGATAGTGTCCGTATTTATCAATTCATCGACTAGGGACAATTTCAATACTTCACAAATGCACATGTAGAGATAATCACTAGTTGTGAATTCATCACAAATTCTCTCATGCTGTGAATTGTATTGCGGACATTCAGTAAATGAGTTTAAGATCTCAATCAAATACACAAACATGTATACTCAAATAGTGAATATTCATTTATTAGAATAAATGATTACAATCATAAGGCGATTGCCTTAGGACACTTCTCTCATATCACTAACAGAGGGAAGACCCCCCAGAAACCTATGACCAGAACGGATAGTAAAGCCAAATGCCCCTCAGGACCCGACCGGAACGAAGAAAAAAAATGGAAGAATGGGGTGTCAGGGGAATGTTAAAAAGTTTGAAAAGGACAAAAGCTCTGCCCATCTGGGCAAAGACATTCGGAGTCATTTGCTAGTGAGGGATACCGAAGTATTTAGCAACATTCATGTAAAAGAGGGGGGGGGGGTAGGGAAACGAAACCCATGAGGATTTCTCCGTAGTATTTCATCGTCGCCTTGGGTTTGCTTCTTCTTCTCCACTGGGCCCAAGAGGATTGAGGAGAGGAGAAAGCAGAAGGAGACTTACCCTCGTAAAAGGGGCGCATCAACAAGACGAGCAGCAGGAGAATGAAGATGCTTGAAGGTAGATAGGGCAAGGAGGTCGAAGGGTGTCGTTGCACCCGCTTTTATAGGAGGAGTCGCACATCTATACACAATGAGAGAGCCGCACGTCAACGGCGCTGATTGGTTATCCCGAGTGTTAGTATTATGAGAGAAGTGTCCTAAGGCAATCGTCTTATGATTGTAAACATTTATTTTAATAAATAAAAATTCACTATTTGAGTATACATATTTGTGTATTTGATTGGGATCTTAAACTCATCTACTGAATGTCCGCAATACAATTCACAGCATAAGAGAATTTGTGATGGGATCACAACTAGTGATTATCTCTACATGTGCAATTGTGAAGTATTGAAAATATCCCTAGTCGATGAATTGATAAATACTGACACTATCAATTCTGTTGAGACTAGCATGGGTTATTCTCTAATCAGCTGATTCTCACTGGCTGGTGACATTGGGATGTCCGGAGATAAACATGGATGCTAGTTAAGGGAACTAGTTCATTGGAGTGACTAGCTGTAAAACTTCATATGGTAATCTATATAGATATGTCAGTGAAGTTCTTACTGCAGCTTAAGTGCGATGTTCCTTTGACTTGCGGTGTTCATGTCATCTTGGTCATGGAGACTTATACTTTAACATCTTAAGCAAGCATCTCCAAGGAGGTGTGGACCCAGGATGATTGGGTATAAGCCGAAGTGCCCGAAGATGTTTGAACAGCCTACAAAGGATTCACCACTCCTTGCGAGGAGATGTATACCCAGGCCTATCGTCGGATTGTTACTCAAAGCCTCTGGCCAGAGCATGTCATGTTTAGGGTATGAGTCTCTTAAATACATGAGAGTAATTAGAAATCCAAAGGACGAGAAAGACACTACTTGGGCTAGGTGTGACGTAGTCAGCCTAGTGGGGACTGACACACACAGACCATGTCCTGAACCAAGTGGGTATAAGATGGTGAAGGGAATGGGGCACGATTCATTAGAGCTGCTGAAGGGTTTCAGAATTACTTCTGAGGTCAACCGTTGATCTTTCGATTAATTGGGGTCATGATGTACTACTAGGTGCCACTCATGATCGTTCTATAATTAGTTGATTATAGACAGCCAACATAAATCGAAAGCCTATTTAGTCACACGCACTACGAGTAATCCGAGGGATTTAAAACGAGTTGAAAATTGGATTTTCCGATCAAGAGAAATAAGTCGAATCTGAGTTAATCAGAGGCGCAACGGAAGCTAAAAATGGCTAAGTCTTTTGAAGGCTTATTGGGCGAATTAAATGAGTTTAATTCGCGATCGGTTCGGCTCGGTTTGGCCGGCCAAAGAGGGTGCCAACCCCCTTTGGTTTGGCCGGCCACATCATTGGGGAGAAACCAATTTAATTGGTTTAATTAATAAAATAAATCTAGCGCGATTTGTTTTATAAATTATGGATAAATAAATTTGTATAAAGAAATTTATAGAAATTTATTCTTTTTTATGAAAATTAAAATGATCCATGGAATGGTTTATTTTAATTTTATAAAATCAATTATGAATTGATTTTTCCATAATAAGAAAATTTATAAATTTCTTGTAAATTTATTCCATAATAAAAGGAGAGATGTATTTGTTTTATTATAAAATTAGTTATAATAAAACTTGGTTTAAACGGAATAATTCATAAAGAAAATTTATAGGATAAAATTTCTTATGAAAAATTCCGTTAAAGGGGAGACTTGGCAAGGGAGAGACTACTATATAAAGGAACCAAGGCTAGGCTTGATTTCCTTAATAGATTGATCAAGAGATTAACTCTCTCCCTCTCTCTCTCTAACTCTCTCTCTCTCTCTAGGGCCGGCGCCCTCTCCTCCCCTAGGGCTGGCGCAAGCACCTAGGGTGCCCGTGAGTTTCCTCCACCAAGTTCGTGCCGAAGAAGAAGAAGAAGCGGATCGCGACTCCTTCCTTCCTTTCCCGGAATTTTGATTCCGTTACTTGGTGGTTAGTTTCCTTTCTTCTCTCTTGATATTCTAGTTGTGTCTTTGGAGAATCTAGTAGTTCTCGTCGACACAAAACTCGTGGCTTTGCGAAGTCATCCCGAAGAGAACTCGGCGTGGACGCGAGTAGAGGCGGAGCTTCCAAGGGACGCTACGGTTGGATCTCGTCCCTTTCTTCGAGTTACGCGAGGTACAAAGTAAATTAGTTTACTTTTCTGCAAAGTTTTAATTTATGATTATGTCCACACATCATAAGGTTGCATGCTAGATACGTGGTTAAAATAATTTGAGAAATTATTTTATGCTAATTCTTCCGCTGCACGTAAAAATTTAAAATTTTACGAACCCGTATCCTTGTCAACATGCACCCGATCCCAACAGTGGTATCAGAGCCGGTTAGTGTTCGACATAATCATATAATTATTTTGCGGAAAACTTTGTTATAATCTCAATTTTGGAAAAATTTTCAATTATGGAAATTTTCCAATTATTATAAATTTTAGATTTAGGAATTTCAAAGTTTGGAAATCCTCATAAAATTTCGCAAACGTTTGAAATATCCTAGTTTCTGAAATTTTATGATAATTGTGAAAACTTCCCATCTTTGAAAACTTTCCAATTTTGGAAATTTTCTATTTTAGAAATTTTCCAATTTTGGAAATATGTAAGTTTTCTTTGTACCAGATCTTACAATTATTCTGAAAACCTATTATGAAATCTCGCAATTTTGGGCACTTTCTTTCAAGAAAGTCTAGACAAATTTATGGACAATTAATTGACAATTAAATTTGAATTGATTTTTAAATTGACAACAAAATTCTTTATTTTGGATTGAGCCTCGGGGAGCCGTCCAATTTAAAGTTAGTTGTTGTAATTTAATTTCCCAATTTTAAATGAAATTGTCATGTTTAATTTGGTTACGCTTCCGAAGCGGACCAAATTGGATTTACGACAAATTACTTTTCTTTGGGTATCTGAGCCTCGGGGAGCCACCCTTAGAAAATGATTTGTTGTAATTAATTAAATCCATGAATAAAATATGATTTAAGAGGTGATGCTCTTACATATTGTTGTCTCCAAAATTAATTAGGAAAATGGTTTCCTATAGAGTTTCTTAAATGAGATTTTCATGAAAATAATATGTGGTTGAATTAAGGAAATTGTCTCTTAATTTAATAAGATTTGATTTAGAGAAATCAAAGTCTTAAACATATTATTTCCGAAATTGATTATGACAATTTAGGAAATTGTTTACCAAAACAATTCCTTTAATAAAGTATGAAATTAGAATTAGGAAATCCGGTTCCTAATTCAATTCATGAGACTTGATAAATTAAGTCACATACATACTTTATTAAGGAAATCGTTAGTCATGACATAATTATATGGCATGAATGTGCTTAGAAAAGAAAGGATGAGACCCAAAACCCCTTACAAAATATTAAGGCCAACACCTTCCATTAATATGGTTAGAATCGGAGTTTTGTTTCTCGTTTGGGTTGATGGACACATCCATGCCCGGCTTGAACCTCAACATGTTCAAACCATGGAATTAGTTTACGAATAATATAGTTGGAGTCAGAGGTCAATCCTTAGTTTTGGTTGTTGGACACATCCAAGCCTGACTAAATGGTTGAATGAGCTCCAACCATATTAAAACTATTTCTTGATTAATGAGTTAGCCTTAAGCTTGGAGCATCGATTTGTTGTGCCACAGCCAAGGTCGATGCAAAGAGAGGTGCAGTTGGGTGCTATGTATAATGTCGCATACTTGTTAATGAGTTAACAACCCAATGATTTATGCAAACATTCAATTAGTTGATAGCATAAAGTGATAGTTACATATATGTGATATGTAATCGGTATAATTACCTACCTTCATAGCTAAGAATAACTTGATGGCCACAGTTATGGTTGTTCTTATCTTTGGTTGGATATCAACCTATTTGGAGATGTTCCTAAAATCTCCCGAATTGATAAAAAGGGTTATTCAATTTGAAAAATAAATAGGATTTTTAATTAATGTATATTGATACATTCTTTATCATTCTTCTCACATAAGCTCAATTTGTATTTCTAGGTTAATCACTCGATCATGTCTTCTCTAAACTTGTGTTCCATTTTGGACACCAATAAACTGACCGGGCCGAACTTCATGGACTGGCTTCGAAACCTGAGGATAGTCCTCAAGGCAGAGAAGCTTGCTTATGTCATTGAAGATCGACTTCCCAACCGTCCTCCTGAAAATGCAACTCCAGACCAGTTTCCTGAGTTGCTTAACCTGCTGAAGACTGTAGAGCCTTCTGTGAAGCAGGATCAAAAGACGGTACTGTTAGTTGGTTCCTCGAAGAAAGGTTCTAAGAGGAAGGCCAAAGAACAGAAAAAGGGAAAGAAGAAAAAGGCCAAAAAGACTGAAAAGAAACCAAAAGGAACTTGCCATCATTGTGGCAAGGAGGGTCACTAGCGAAGAAACTGCAAGGTTAATCTTGAGTCCTTGAAAGAGAAGGCATCCGATGCCCCATCCTCTTCAAGTATCTTCGTTATTGAATGTCACTCTATTTCCTCAAATACCTGGGTACTTGATACTGGGTGTAGCTCACATATACGTAATGACATACAGGGGCTAAGGAATAGAAGAAGACTCGTCAAAGGAGAAGCGAATTTACGAGTTGGAAATGGAGCAAAGATTGCTGCTGTTGCCATCGGAACATATTTGCTAAAGCTCCCCACTGGACGTGTCTTAGAATTGGATAATTGTTATTTCGTTCCTTCGTTAATAAAGAACATTGTATCTATTTCATGTTTAAATGAAAAGGGTTATCATTTAACTTTTAGTAACAATTGTTGTTACATAACTTTAAATGGCGTTCTTTATGGGAATGGAACTTTGTGCAATGGTATCTACACGTTAGATTTATCCGGTGACGTTTTCAATATCGAAGTTAGCAACAAACGTGCTCGAATAGATAATCGAATAGACTCCTACACTTGGCATTGCCGTCTTGGCCATGTAAGTAAGAAACGCATGACCGAATTACACCGATGTGGAATTCTGGAATCATTTGAACCCGGTTCATTTGATACATGCGAATCATGCTTAAAAGGCAAGATGACCAAATTACCCTTCTCCGGAAAAGGTAATCCAGTGGAAGAATTGCTTGGTCTGATACATACTGATGTATGTGGACCAATGTCAACTCTTGCACAAGGAGGCTATAGCTGCTTCATCACCTTTATCGATGATCACTCACGATTCGGGTATGTGTTCTTGATGAAACACAAATCTGAAGCCTTTGAGAAATTCAAAGAGTTCAGAAATGAAGTAGAGAAACAACTTGGCAAAAGTATTAAGATACTTCGATCCGATCGGGGTGGTGAATACTTAAGTCAAGAGTTTTAAGATTATCTTAGGGACAACAGGATATTGTCCCAATGGACTCCGCTGTATACACCACAGCATAATGGTGTATCTGAGAGGCGCAACCGAACCTTAATGTACATGGTTAGGTCGATGATGAATCATGCAACTCTTCCAAAATCCTTTTGGGGTTATGCACTTAAGACAGCTGTTTACTTGCTAAACAGAGTCCCGACCAAGGTAGTCTCTACTACTCCATATGAGACATGGAATAGTAAGAAACCTCACTTAACTCACCTTAAGATATGGGGTTGTCCTGCTTATATGAAGCGGACTGTATCAGACAAATTGGATGCTAAGTCTGATAAATGTCTATTTATTGGATACCCTAAGGAAACGAAGGGTTACCAATTCTATCATCCCTTGGAACAAAAGGTATTTGTTTCAATGCATGCTGTATTTCTGGAAAAAGAATTTCTTTTACAAGAAAACAGTGGGAGTGGCATTGAACTTGATGAAGTTCAAGAAACTCCAATAGACATTACAGAGACACCTAGTCTAGACCTACAACCAATAACTCACAATGATGAGCTATCAGTTGAACCTAAAACAACACCACCTCTTCGTAGATCTGATAGGACACGCAATATTCCAGAGAAATACGGATTTCTCATAAGCGAATCGAATGACGTGATGACGAACCTATCAGTTATGAAGATGTTCTGAAATGTTCAGAAAGGGACAAATGGCTTGAAGCCATGAAGTCGGAAATGGATTCCATGTACGAAAATCAAGTATGGGACTTGGTTAACCCACCTGAAGGGATTATGCCCATAAGGTGCAAGTGGGTTTTCAAGAAGAAAACCGACATGGAAGGTAATTATGCTTAAATCCATTCGGATGCTCCTGGCCATAGCAGCTCATTATGATTATGAGATATGACAAATGGATGTGAAAACAACTTTCCTTAATGGAAACCTGCTTGAGGATGTATACATGATACAACCTGAAGGTTTCACATCGGTTGATAAAACCAAAGTATGCAAGCTTCGACGATCCATATATGGACTGAAGCAAGCATCTAGGAGCTGGAACATCCGTTTTGATGAGACAATCAAAGAGTTTGATTTCTCACAAAATCCTGACGAACCTTGTGTGTACAAGAAGGTTAGTGGGAGTGCAGTCGTATTCCTAGTATTATATGTCGATGACATATTACTTATAGGAAACGATATATCAGTTTTACAGACAGTTAAAATTTGGTTGTCCAAAACTTTCTCCATGAAAGACCTGGGAGAAGCAACCTATATCCTTGGGATTAGAATCTATAGAGATAGATCAAAACGGTTGCTTGGTCTTTCGCAGTCTACGTATATAGACCGAGTGCTAAAAAGGTTTAGCATGTCGGAATCCAAGAAAGGTTACCTTCCCATCAGGCATGGGATCAACCTTTCAAAGTCTATGTGTCCGCGCGCAGAAGACGAGAGGATTTGCATGAATAAGATTCCTTATGCATCCGCGATAGGATCTATCATGTATGCTATGTTATGTACAAGGCCCGATGTATCGTATGCTTTGAGCGTCACAAGCAGATACCAGTCGGATCCAGGAATGGATCATTGGGCGGCAGTCAAAACAATCCTTAAGTACTTAAGAAGAACTAAGGATGTGTTCCTAATATATGGAGAAGGAGATATGGTAATACGTGGGTATACAGATGCCAGTTTCCAGACAGATAAGGATGACTCCAAATCTCAGTCTGGATACGTATTTACTTTGAATGGAGGCGCAATAAGTTGGAAGAGTTCCAAACAAGACACCGTAGCGGATTCTACCACGGAAGCAGTCTGGATCAAGAAGTTTGTCTCAAAACTTGGTGAGGTTCCAACCATTGATGAAGCAATACCGGTTTATTGCGATAACAATGGAGCTATTGCACAAGCAAAGGAACCAAGGTCTCATCAGCGATCCAAACACGTGCTTCGCCGCTATCATCTGATCAGAGAGATTATAAGTAGGAATGATATACAAATTGAGAAAATTCCCACTGAAAGGAATTTAGCGGATCCTTTAACTAAGACCTTGCCTCAGAGCAAGTTTGAGGGTCATGTTAGAGCCTGTGGTATTGGATACCGTAGCGATTGGCATTATGCCAAGTGGGAGTTTGTTAATATTATGAGAGAAGTGTCCTAAGGCAATCGCCTTATGATTGTAAACATTTATTTTAATAAATGAAAATTCACTATTTGAGTATACATATTTGTGTATTTGATTGGGATCTTAAACTCATCTACTGAATGTCCGCAATACAATTCACAGCATAAGAGAATTTGTGATGGGATCACAACTAGTGATTATCTCTACATGTGCAATTGTGAAGTATTGAAAATATCCCTAGTCGATGAATTGATAAATACTGACACTATCAATTCTGTTGAGACTAGCATGGGTTATTCTCTAATCAGCTGATTCTCACTGGCTGGTGACATTGGGATGTCCGGAGATACACATGGATGCTAGTTAAGGGAACTAATTCATTGGAGTGACTAGCTGTAAAACTTCATATGGTAATCTATATAGATATGTCAGTGAAGTTCTTACTGCAGCTTAAGTGCGATGTTCCTTTGACTTGCGGTGTTCATGTCATCTTGGTCATGGAGACTTATACTTTAACATCTTAAGCAAGCATCTCCAAGGAGGTGTGGACCCAAGATGATTGGGTATAAGCTGAAGTGCCCGAAGATGTTTGAACAGCCTACAAAGGATTCACTACTCCTTGTGAGGAGATGTATACTCAGGCCTATCGTCGGATTGTTACTCAAAGTCTCTGGCCAGAGCATGTCATGTTTAGAGTATGAGTCTCTTAAATACATGAGAGTAATTAGAAATCCAAAGGACGAGAAAGACACTACTTGGGCTAGTTGTGACGTAGTCAGCCTAGTGGGGACTGACACACACAGACCATGTCCTGAACCAAGTGGGTATAAGATGGTGAAGGGAATGGGGCACGATTCATTAGAACTGCTGAAGGGTTTCAGAATTACTTCTGAGGTCAACCGTTGATCTTTCGATTAATTGGGGGTCATGATGTACTACTAGGTGCCACTCATGATCGTTCTATAATTAGTTGATTATAGACAGCCAACATAAATCGAAAGCCTATTTAGTCACACGCACTACGAGTAATCCGAGGGATTTAAAATGAGTTGAAAATTGGATTTTCCGATCAAGAGAAATAAGTCGAATCTGAGTTAATCAGAGGCGCAACGGAAGCTAAAAATGGCTAAGTCTTTTGAAGGCTTATTGGGCGAATTAAATGAGTTTAATTCGCGATCGGTTCGGCTCGGTTTGGCCGGCCAAAGAGGGTGCCAACCCCCTTTGGTTTGGCCGGCCACATCATTGGGGAGAAACCAATTTAATTGGTTTAATTAATAAAATAAATCTAGCGCGATTTATTTTATAAATTATGGATAAATAAATTTGTATAAAGAAATTTATATAAAGAAATTTATAGAAATTTATTCTTTTTTATGAAAATTAAAATGATCCATGAAATGGTTTATTTTAATTTTATAAAATCAATTATGAATTGATTTTTCCATAATAAGAAAATTTATAAATTTCTTGTAAAATTTATTCCATAATAAAAGGAGAGATGTATTTGTTTTATTATAAAATTAGTTATAATAAAACTTGGTTTAAACGAAATAATTCATAAAGAAAATTTATAGGATAAAATTTCGTTAAAGGGGAGACTTGGCAAGGGAGAGGCTACTATATAAAGGAACCAAGGCTAGACTTGATTTCCTTAATAGATTGATCAAGAGATTAACTCTCTCCCTCTCTCTCTCTAACTCTCTCTCTCTCTCTAGGGCCGGCGCCCTTTCTCTCTCTAGGGCCGGCTCTCTCTCCTCCCCTAGGGCCGGCGCAAGCACCTAGGGTGCCCGTGAGTTTCCTCCACCAAGTTCGTGCCGAAGAAGAAGAAGAAGCGGATCGCGACTCCTTCCTTTCTTTCCCGGAATTTTGATTCCGTTACTTGGTGGTTAGTTTCCTTTCTTCTCTCTTGATATTCTAGTTGTGTCTTTGGAGAATCTAGTAGTTCTCGTCGACACAAAACTCGTGGCTTTGCGAAGTCATCCCGAAGAGAACTCGGCGTGGACGCGAGTAGAGGCGGAGCTTCCAAGGGACGCTACGGTTGGATCTCGTCCCTTTCTTCGAGTTACGCGAGGTACAAAGTAAATTAGTTTACTTTTCCACAAAGTTTTAATTTATGATCATGTCCACACATCATAAGGTTGCATGCTAGATACGTGGTTAAAATAATTTGAGAAATTATTTTATGCTAATTCTTCCGCTGCACGTAAAAATTTAAAATTTTACGAACCCGTATCCTTGTCAACATGCACCCGGTCCCAACCCCGAGGAGCCGCTAGCCCTTACTGTCGTCGCTTCGTATGGCCCGCGGTGGGTATCGGTGAGAGATCACTACACAAGGGGGGCGGAGTTGGCGAGGTCACATTCGCCAAACGACCGGGTCGTCATTACAAGACCCCACGCACCCCTAAAGGGCTTTGTACCGTCGTCAGAGCGTCGCCTCGAAATTTGAGGGAATGCTGGACGTATTCAAAAAACCACCCGAAGTCCTGTGTTGCATAGGCTGTTTCATTGGACCCGGAATGCTGCCAGCGAAGTAGTAAAAAAGGGAGAGACCACCTGGACACAAATTCTTCATCACATTATTAGTCAAATCAGTCAGCTACACTTCCTTCGATCAGACTTGAAGGAAGGGACTTGTGATGAGGTTGAATGTCCCGTGGCGGGCACGTGGGCTGAAGAAGCTGTGTGGCAACATCCACCGAGCAGGAGCGATTCCCTTGTTGTGACACCTAAGACTCTTTCAGGAGAGGGGACCCAGAAACCAACTCGAGGAGGTATGACACCGAAGATAGCTTCAGGAAGACACACCCCCGATCTCACCTCGGGGGTAAGTCCCAGAGAGCAACTTGGAGGGACGGATGCCCGAGACCCCCGGGCCAAATAACCTCGAGATCACCTTGGGGTAGTGGGGCCCAAGAACACTCAAGCAGAGGTCCGTTTTTCTCGGATCAGTGGGTCATCATCATTCATTATTACGGAGTAATTACTACCCATGATCAGCGGCCATCAAGGCCTTAATCATCGCAATGACCTAGATAGAGGAATCGGGGTGGTCGTTACCAGAGTGATCCCTTAACCCATAATCAAAGAGACGTGACGAAGGTCATGGGGACTCGTGGATGGCCGCCGCAGGTATAAAAGGTATTCCAACCCCTCCGATAAAGGGGTTATGCATTCTCTTCCCTTCGTATATTTTTCTTCCTTCTACTCTTCTCCATCTAGGCACTGACTTGAGCGTCGAAGTAGGCTCCGCCGGACAACTTCCGTCGTGTTCCCCTAACGCTCGTGTTGATCTCGCAGAGCACGGAGTTCCTCCTCTATCGTCAACATCTACATGGGCTGAACCCCGACGACTAGCTGTCGACGTTGATTCCTTCCGGAATAGAGGTAATTCGCCCGATAGCTAATCTCCATTAAAATCGAATGTAAAATCTACTTCTCCATAGTCGAATGTAAAATCTGCTTTTGTCCTAGTTATTTTTGTCCTAATTGACTAATTGGATTTCGAATCATGGACATACTTTGTGATCCTATCAAATATCTTATTGTTGCATCGTGTCTGAAAAAAACAAAAATTATCACCAAGCTTATGATGGAGATCTAGATAAGAGTGTTATACAGTTTGCATGGCAAAATATCGCTCATCTCAAGCACCCTTTCTCGACTGTCTCAAGATATTCGAAAGAAAAGTGAATCAGGGTCATCCAATGACATCTTTTTAAGTATAAAATATTTTATTCACCGAGAGATTATTCTCCTAGAAATTCGATCCTTATTTTATTATGACAATCTATTAACTAAGAACCAACTTGATTGTGCAACGAGTGTGATACACATCTATACATTGCTATGAGATGCAAATTTTATCTATTAGAATCTCCATCAATATGTAAAAACAATATTAAAGAAAAAAGATTAAATGATCTATGATCTCATCTGGAATTGATGGAGATGGAGTACTAGTGAGGTGTCACTGATATTGATTGAAATAAGACTTCGAGCCCAAGATGCCTGCGAGCACAAACAAAAAGAAAAAGAGAAAGATCATTAGTAAGCAGGGATTCTTGGCTTGATTAGTGGTTACTTCGACGCTCAAATCAATACAGTAATTGAAAACGTGGAAGAAAAATAGTGAAATATGTCTAAGCTTTTGGACTTTCGTATCTGTGCTAACTGAGAAGGATCCCTTTTATAATACCCCTATAATTTGCATATTAACGAGACTCACAATTTTATTAGACATCATGTCCAATTGTCATGTTTTTACCATGTCCAACTGTCTCATCATAGGTATGAGAGAATTTCTAGTATCTATGTCAAAGGCATGGTCTTATTGATTTTTTGACACGTCCATATAGAATATTAGTATGGAATGAGCTTATGGGCCAAAGATATGTTGCATTAAAAGTTTGACCAAACTAATAAGATAATGAGTTGAGGATTGGAAGCTCAATCCCCGAATAAGAGTGACCGAGCCTTGATGGCATCCAAGTGAGGAACTGAGTCCTTAGGATGTTCGATCGATAGTATACGATTAGAGTGTAATGAGGAATAGACCCTCAAAAGTATTTAAGTGGAGAGTCGGACTCCTAGGATGTCCGATCGAAATGTAATGGGTAGTAGAGCCCTAAAGGTATCTGAGTGGGGAGGTAGGCCTTTGGGATGCTCGATCGCAATATTTGATCGGAACGTAATGGGGAGCAGAAACCCTACAATATTGATTATAGTGGTCGCATAGAGGAGGAGATTCGACGTAGACTACTATTTATGCACTCCCGCTCAATGATATAGAATAATTATAAAGGTCACTATTCTCTCTCTTTATATATATATATATATATATATGCGTGCGCATGCTTATATATATTTTTTAATTTTTGATAAGTAAAAAATATATAAAAAACTCAAGAGTTCATTCTAGCCTTGTCATTGGTATGGAAGGGACCCTTTCAGCTAAGCCGTCAACATGTGTCTCCACTCTCACGGAGCTAACTTCCTACCATTCCTTGTTGCTTCTCTCACATCGTTATCCTCTCTCTCCATTTGGATATATTATCATCACGAGCACTTTTTGATTAATCATGACGATCCGTGAATAAAAATTTTTTATGGGACCGAATTAATCGTCCGAAGTTGAAAAAAATCTGATTAATCATTTTTTCTATCATGATATATTACAATTTAACCTTTAAATTAAAAAAAATTATTAACATAACTGATTTTTTTTAGAAAAATATTGATCGTGCACACCGTCTGTGCACACCGTCTGTAATGTAAGATTCGTAATTTAAAAATTATATATATATGAATTTTAATAGGTTAAAAACATTATGTTGCACATCTTGTGCACGTCCTAACAAAAATTAGATTTAAAAATTTTATTATGCTTAATATTATAATTCAATCCCTAATTAAATTATAAAAGCAAAATTTTACTGACATAATCTAAAGTTAAAAAAAACAAATGCTATATATATTCCCTCACATGGTGAATATTAATTGATTAGCATTAATCTCAATACGTGTCAAATTTGACTCATGAATAGGAGTCGAAGTGTTGCTACAAGAATCTCAAACTTTATCTTGTCCTCATCAATTGAACACACACGACCCCATCTGATCTATCTTAATTTCCATCCCTATCTCAAAGCCAACCCTCCCGCTCCTGCTAATTTCATAAGATAACTAATTTCACCTTGGATGAGTATAATTATCTTTTTGTCACCATAAGAAAACTAACACGATATATATATTTTCTTACATTGTAAATATTAATTGATTATTATTAATCTCAATACGTATCTGATCCTGTCAACAAGCGAAGACCGGTTCTCACTCGGATGACTCGGTCTGACCAAGACGACCCGGTCTGCTGTGACTCGGGGGGTCGGACTCGGGCTGAATAGGAGTCGGGCTTAGATGATGGTAGAGACTCAAGTCGCTCGGCTCGGACCGAAATGGAGCTCACAAAGTAGTGTTGTGGTTGCAAAATGGCCGCACCCCTTTCTCTGAGGCTCAAATGGGGTTTATATAGGGGAAGGAAAGCCCTCTGCCATGTCAGAGACGTCCCATCTCATTAAGGATGCGTCAGTTGTCAGACTGTATAACCGGCAGCTCTGATAGCTTTATGAGGCTGACACAGCCGTCTGACAGTCTGTCCAAGTTGTCCTTTCAGACCTCCATTAATGCTGGCGGCTCTGTCAGGTCATGATTATGTCAGAAATCCTCTTCGGATAATGGGGAGATTCGGATGATCTTTACTGCTGCTGCGACCCTTCACTCGCTCTGGGTCGGTCGCCCCGGGGTCTGTCACCCTGGATCGACCACCCTGTCACTCTGGGTCGGTCGGGTGAGTTTGGGTCATAAGTCTCTTCGCGTGGGGCTAACTCGGGGCGCTCGGCTGGGGGCAATTGAGCCGAGGGACCGACCTCGGGTGACTAACCCCGAGTGGCTGACCCCGGGTAACCGATCCCGAGTGGCCGACCTCGGGTGACTGATCCCGATTGGCCGACCTCGGGCGACTGACCCCGAGTGGCCGACCTCGGGTGATTGATCCCGAGTGGCCAACTTCGGGTGACTGGCCCCGAGTAATCTCGCCCGATCTGAGTTATTCCCCATTGAACCCGACTGGGCCTGCGATCCTCCTCCAAAAAACCACCTGACCGGATCACGAGCCTCCCCTTCAAGTCTAGTCGAAGGAGGCTCCCGGCCCGACTGACTAGACTCTTGGCCCGGTCGGCCGAGCTCCGTTTCGCGTTCTCGGGCATCGCTCCGCACTCCTAATCTTCTCTCTTAAATGTCATATCTTCTGTCAAATCATACATTAATGCAAGGGCACGCGTCGCCTCCCGACTGGATTCTCCGACATCGAGGCATCATCGGTATGGCGGGAGTGTCGTCAGAGCAGAGTTTCGTAGCCTCGGGAAGGAGCAGGGGACGGACGACCCAGATTGCATCCTGCCTTTTCCTCCTTTGATATCCGACGACCCTTGTTGTTGTGACCCCGGTATAAATAGTCCCACCTCTTCATTTTCATCCCCTCCGTCCTCGCCTCCTTTTTTTTATTCCTTTCCTGTCCGACCTCTGCCGTCAACATCCTCGATCTCCGGCGAACAGTGTTTCCTGTGAACCTCGTCCCTAGGTACTCTTTCTCCCTCCCGAGTCTTTGTTTCATATTTCCTGACCTTGTCTCGATGGCCGAGTCATCCACACCCCCTGAGCCGTGGTACGTAACGACTCGCTCTTCACTGACCCTAGGCCAGTTGGAAACTTTACGCATAGACTATGGTATTCCCGAAGACCACCCTATGGCCCTCCCCGACCGTCGGGGTCGGCCGCATGGACCCCCCATGAATTACTTCACCCTCTTCTCCGACCAGTTGCTAGCCGGCTTACGTTTCCCACTTCATCCGTTCTTTCGGGAGGTCTGTCGGTATTTCCAGGTGTCCTTGTCTCAATTAGCCCCAAACTCAATCAGGATCTTGTGCGGTACAGTAATCATTTTTACCGCCCATGAAATTCCCCTCACACCCCGGGTATTTAATTACTTCTACTATCTCAAGAAGCAAGAGCCCGGGAACTTCTATTTCCAAGCTCGTATTAACTCAGCCTTTTTAAAAAAAGTCCCTTCCTCCAACAAACGTTGGAAGTCCCACTTTTTTTATATCCAGACGACTCCACCCCCGACCTGGCCCACCATGTGGGTAGAAGACCTTCCAAACCCGCCCCAACTGCCCAAAAACCTCCATTCAGACCCGGGCTATCAACTGGCCTTCTCACAGCTCGGTGGGACCCGATATCACGCGGGCAAGCTGCTGACTGACGGCATGTTGTATTTGTTCAAGCTGAGCCAAGTCCCAGCAGAGCTGCCCGGCACCCTTGGTAAGTCTCTACTTGGTTGGTCGGCAGGTTAATGCTAACTAAAATTCTCTCCTTGTTGCAGCTGAGACAATGTATAGGGCTCGGGTCGGCGATGTAATGGCTCGGGAGGAAGTAGCCATGGAGGCTTTGGCTGCCCGGCTAGCGGCAGAGCGGGTCGTACTTCCAATGAATGTTGCCCCCGCTCCTGAGCGACCGGCAGTCGGGGAAGAGGTTCGGGGGGAAAATCTCCCAGCTGGCGATTCAGACGAGACCCCCCAAGTCGTAGACGAGGGATCTGCAGAACCAACAGGAGAGACTGAGGTAGAGCAGCCGAACCCCGAGGGCTTAGTCAGGAAACGTTGCCGGCTGCTTATTTCCCCGGGTACGTCCCCTACCTCTACACCGATCGCTCAACCCGAACCAACCGCGCCCGACACTCGGGTACTAGCGGCTGCCCCGGCTCAACCCCCATCCGGTACTCAGGGGTCGACTCCGCCTACCCCTCGTTTGGGAGCCATGGCTCCTCCTTCCACAGTACTCCCTTCTGGGGCCTCCCCCTCGGGCACCGCACCATCTCGACAGGTGCCTTCGACGGGTGCTGCAAGCGTCACTGCGGTGGAGGCTCTCTTGTCGATGCGTTCTCCTCCCCGAGCGACACTGGACATCGACGTCCCATCAGCGACTGTACTGACTCGGATAGTTCAACCTCAACCCCTTAACTTGCACGGCCATCTGGCCTCCAGCTGGGATCAGGGTCAAGCTATAGCCACCGTGACGAATCCCATGAGTCTAGCCGACAGTTTCTTCCTAGACTCGACTCAGGTACATCCTTCCTCTGCTTGGCCATTTATGTAAATGCCTGTGATATTAATCCCATCTTGCAACATTGGTCGGCGAGCCAAGCGGTCAGTCGGGCGTTAATCGTCAACATCAGGGAACGCCGCGCGGCTGAATGGAAAGTGAAAGAGCTAGAGGATAAGCTGGCCCAATATGCTGTTCCTCCGGGTGATGAAGGTCGAGATCAATTACGATCGGAGATAACCGCCTTGAGGCTCCAGTTATCCGACTTGGAAGCTCGCTCAGAGGAAGAACAGCGGGCCATGGCTCAGGCTGCCATGGAAGGCGAACGCTTGTCCCATCGGGTGGGACACTTGGAAGGCGAGAAGAAAATCCTGGAGACTCGCAATGCTCGAACCCGCTCAGACTTGGACAAGAAAGTCACTGAGGCGACAGGTCTTCGGAGGCAGCTGAAGGAGTCAGCCGCAGCTCACAATCAGACCCAGTTGGCCTTGAAAAACAAGGAGGTTGAGCTGGCTACCTTGCAAGAGACCTCTCAGACCCAGGAATCTCAACTAGCGGTTGCCAGGAGACAACTGGCGATGCGGGACGCTGCCCTACAAGGCAAGGACTCAGAAAATGCCCGGCTAAAGAAGGAGCTTGAGGACTATCGGTCAGGCGAGTCGGCTCGAATTGAAGCAGCCCGCCTGGCCTATATCCAATCAGATCTTTTCCTTGACCAAGTGGCAGAGCGCACCGGCGGCATGATCTTGTACGGCGTGCGGGGCGCCATTCAACAACTGACTGAGGCCGACCACCTTCCTCCTGATCTCCCTCCCAATGCGGTGAAGCCAACACGGATCGAGGCGTCAATTCCTGAGGACGCCTTTCCCCCATTTACTTAGACTAACTCCCCTCCTTTACTTATTTTGTTCTGCTTGGGCTCTAAGGCCTTATAACTTTTGCGCGTGTCTTGCTTGGCCCTCGAGGCCCCATTTTTGCAATGTCTGATGGCCTTACTTCAATTATATTGCCTTTTCACGTCCTCACCCTTCTTGCTCGTGTACCGTCTCTGTTAACATATGATGTATGCAATTTTCACTGAAACTCGTTCGTTCGGGCCCGATTCTTTTAGGTCGACCAGAAAATCTCGCTAAGTGTTGAGCGCTCGAGACAGTCGCGTTATCAGCCATTCGATCTAGTGGATGCCCCAACCCGACTATGTTGCTCGGAAGGGTCGGCATCCTGACTCGGCGATTGGTGCTCGGTCGGGTCGGCGCCCTAACTCGGCAATTGATGCTCGGTCGGGTCGGCGCCCTGACTCAGCAATTGATGCTCGGTCGGGTCGGCGCCCTGACTCGCAATTGATGCTCGGTCGGGTCGGCGCCCTGACTCGGCAATTGGTGCTCGGTCGGGTCGGCGCCCTGACTCGGCAATTGATGCTCGTCGGGTCGGCGCCCTGACTCGGCAATTGATGCTCGGTCGGGTCGGCGCCCTGACTCGGCAATTGGTGCTCGGTCGGGTCGGCGCCCTGACTCGGCAATTGGTGCTCGGTCGGGTCGGCGCCCTGACTCGGCAATTGGTGCTCGGTCGGGTCGGCGTGACTCGGCAATGGCCGGTCGGCGCCCTGACTCGGCAATTGATGCTCGGTCGGGTCGGCGCCCTGACTCGGCAAGTGATGCTTGGTCGGGTCGGTGCCCGACTCGGCAATTGGTGCTCGGTCGGGTCGGCGCCCTGACTCGGCAATTGGTGCTCGGTCGGGTCGGCGCCCTGACTCGGCAATTGGTGCTCGGTCGGGTCGGCGCCCTGACTCGGCAATTGATACTGCAGGAAGATAATGATTCATGTTTATTTCGAGCAAGAGCCTGGACACCGTCCGACTTATCCTGATCGAGCGTGGGCCGCCACGCCCGACCGGGCCCGACCGAACGTGGAACGCCACGCCCGATCGGCGCCGAGTCCGGTGGGTGCGTGAGTGCGAGCTCACTTATAACTTGCTTTGGCAAGAGTCTGGACACCGTCCGACTTACCCTGACCGAGCGCGGACCGCCACGCCCGACCGGCCCGACCGAACGTGGAACGCCACGCCCGATCGGCGCCGAGTTCGGTGGGTGCGTGAGTGCAAGCTCACTTATAACTTGCTTTAGCAAGAGTCTGGACACCGTCCGACTTACCCTGACCGAGCGTGGACCGCCACGCCCGACCGGGCCCGACCGAACGTGGAACGCCACGCCCGATCGGCGCCGAGTCCGGTGGGTGCGTGAGTGCAAGCTCACTTATAACTTGCTTTAGCAAGAGTCTGGACACCGTCCGACTTACCCTGACCGAGCGTGGGCCGCCACGCCCGACCGGGCCCGACCGAACGTGGAGCGCCACGCCCGATCGGCGCCGAGTCCGGTGGGTGCGTGAGTGCAAGCTCACTTATAACTTGCTTGGGCAAGAGTCTGGACACCGTCCGACTTATCCTGACCGAGCGTGGACCGCCACGCCCGACCGGGCCCGACCGAACGTGGAATGCCACGCCCGATCGGCGACGAGTCCGGTGGGTGCATGAGTGCGAGCTCACTTATAACTTGCTTTGGCTGTTTTGGGAGAGTTGGAGTTCTTGTCATCGTTTTGTCTGAGTACATTTACAAGAATCATTTCTCTCCGCTCTCCTCACGATACAATCTTAAGTGAACTGCGCTCCAGGGTCTTCCGAGTCGCTTTCCTTGAGTATCCTGCAGGTAGTAGGCTCCCGACCCCAGCGCCTCGACCACCAGGAACGGCCCACTCCATGGAGGCTCCAGCTTGCCTACTTCATCCACGGGCTTGATTCTTTTCCATACCTTGTCCCCTACTTGGAAATGTCGAGGTATGACTTGTTGGTTGTATCGGTTCCGCATCCTTTGTTGGTAAGCGGCAATTCGGACTGCGGCCTTAGCTCTGACCTCCTCAATCAGATCCAGCTCAACTCGTCTTTTCTCTGCATTATCCTCTCCATACAGGTGTCTTCTGTCAGACTCACAGCCGACTTCCATGGGGACCACCGCCTCACTACCATAGACTAACTGGAAAGGAGTATATCCTGACCCCTCTTTAGGTGTGGTTCGAAGGGCCCACAGGACTCCGGGCAATTCATCTACCCAAGACCCGCCGACCTGATCCAGCTTAGCTTGGAGCCCTCTCAAAATCTCTCTGTTGGCCACTTCGGCCTGACCGTTGCTTTGGGGGTATGCCACGGAAGTGAAGGCCTGCTTGATCCCAAATTCCTGGCACCAACTTCTGATTACCTGGCCTTGAAATTGTCGGCCATTGTCTGACACCAGCTTATGCGGTATGCCATATCGGCATAAGATACTCTGCCACAGGAATTTCTTCACCGCTTGCTCAGTGATTCGAGCTAAGGCCTCCGCCTCGATCCACTTAGAGAAGTAATCCACTGCCACTAGCAAGAATTTCTTCTGACCGGCTGCTCTGGGGAACGGCCCGACTATGTCCATGCCCCATTGGTCGAAGGGACACGACACGGTGGAAGCTCTCAGCATCTCGACCGGTCGGTGCGATAGATTCTGGTACTTCTGACAAGAAAGGCAGGAAAGAACCATCTTCTCGGCGTCCTTCTGAAGGGTCGGCCAGAAGTAACCGGCCAACAGAACCTTCCGAGCCATGGATCGACCTCCTGAATGATTTCCGCAGCACCCCAAATGCACCTCTCTGAGTACATAGTCCGCATCTTCTTTTCCAAGGCATTTGGCTAGAGGTCGGGAAAAAGCCCGCTTGTATAGTGCGTCACCTATCAGAGTGAACCGGGCTGCTCTGATCTTCAGTATCCGAGCTTGTTCGGGGCTGCCTGGAAGAGTTTCATCCTTCAGGTAGGCGATGAATGGAGCTCTCAAGTCCCCCTCTATCTCCATTTCTGCTTCCCTCTCGACCTGAGCCACTAACATGACTTGAGGGGAAGGCTTGGGGAAGACCCACGGACGGACAGAACTGGCCAGCCGGGCTAACTCATCCGCCTTGGCATTGTCACCTCGGGGGATTTGCGTAATCTGAACTTCTTGAAATTCTGCCTGACACTGTTGATATGCTTCCACGTAAGCCTGTAACTTCTCGTCATTCACTTCGAATCGCCCGGCCACCTGTTGAGTCACTAGTTGAGAATCAGAATGCAGGATGACCCGAGTGGCCCCGACCTGTCTGGCTGCTTGGAGGCCTGCCAAAAGGGCTTCATATTCCGCCTGGTTGTTAGTGGCCGGGTACTCTAGACGCACAGCCAAATGAAGGGGGGTCTCCCTTAGGGGAGATCATCAAGATCCCTACGCCACTTCCTGCCTGAGTAGCCGACCCATCCACGTAGATCTTCCAGGCTTCTTCTTCTTCCTCGGCATGGAGCTCGCTTAGGAAATCCGCCAATGCTTGAGCTTTGATTGCAGATCGGGGTAAGCACTGAAGATCGTACTCACTTAGTTCGGTTGTCCACTTGACCATCCGACCTGAGATCTCTGGGTTGACCAATACCTTTCCGAGGGTGCTGTTAGTTAGCACCCGGATCGGATGAGCCAGGAAGTATGGCCGCAATCACCGAGCCATCAACACTAGCACATAAGCTAACTTCTCGAGTGTAGTGTACCTACACTCGGTTTCTTTAAGTAGATGCCCAAAGAAATAGACCGGTTGTTGTTCGGTCCCTTTCTGGGTTACAAGCACAGCACTAACAGCTTCTTCAGTAGTAGATAAATAAACATACAAGGGTTCTCCCTCTTCCGGTTTGGCCAGCACCGGCAGACCGACTAAGTAGGTCTTCAACTCTTCGAAAGCTCGGTCGCACTCGGCATCCCACTGAAATTTGGAAGCTTTGCGCAAGATCTTGAAGAACGGCAGACTCCTGGCGGCCGACCGGGAGATAAACTGAGATAGAGCCGTGATTCTCCCGATCAAGCGTTGAACCTCCCTCAGGTTTTTCGGCGGTGGCATGTCCAGCAGGGCCTGCACCTTATTCGGGTTGGCCTCTATCCCCCGCTCGGTCAAGATGTAACCCAGGAATTTTCCACTTTTGGCTCCGAACAGACATTTTGCCGGGTTAAGTTTGAGGCCATACCTTCGGAGAGTGCCGCAGGTCTCCCGAACATCGGCTACGAGGTCGGCCGCTTGGGAGGACTTGATGAGAATGTCATCTACGTACACCTCCACGTTTCTCCCGAGCTGCTCCTTGAAGACTTTATTCATCAGCCTTTGATAGGTTGCCCCAGCATTTTTGAGTCCGAAGGGCATAACTGTGTAGCAATAGGTGCCTTCGGCAGTGACAAAACTGACCTTCTCTTGATCTTCTAATGCTAAGGGTACTTGATGATATCCCTGGTAGGCATCCAACATGCAGATGAGTTCATTCCCAGCGGTAGAGTCTACCATCTGATCTATCCGAGGGAGCGGGTAACAGTCCTTAGGGCAAGCTTTATTGAGGTCCCTGAAGTCAATACAGACCCTCCACTTGTCGCCCGGCTTGGAGACCAGCACCACGTTGGCCAACCAGGCCGGGAATTGGACTTCTCGGACGTGCCCCGCTTCCAGCAGTCTTTCCACTTCGGCCTGAATGATCTTGTTCTGGTCGGGGCTGAAATCTCTTTTCTTCTGCTTAACAGGTCGGGCGTCGGGGTACACGTGCAGCTTGTGCTCCATTACTTCTGGTCTGACCCCTTTCAGATCTTGCTGGGACCAGGCAAATACGTCCCGATTCTGAGTCAAACACTCTATTAACTGTTGTTTGATGTCGGGCGCCAATCCAGGAGCTATCAGCACTTTAGTTTCTTCCCGGTCGGGCAAGAGCTGGACCTCTTCTTTTTCCTCTATCAGATCAACCCAAGGAGAGGGCTGAGAAGATTGCACCATGTTGCAGTTGGCCGGCGTCGCTCGGCAGGACTTACTGACCTCCACTCGAACGTCATCCACATAGCACCGTCTTGCCACTTTTTGATCTCCTTTAGCTTCTCCAACTTGGTCACCCACGGGGAATTTGACCTTTAAGTAGAAGGTGGACACCACAGCCCGGAACTCGTTCAGCACAGGTCGGCCCAATATGGCATTGTAGGCTGAGGGGCATCCACTACCAGGAATGTGGACCACCTGGTTCTCCTCAAGGGTTCCTCGCCGAGTGATATGGCCAGCTTGATCTGACCCAAGGGCTGTACTTCATTCCCCGTGAACCCAAACAGAGGTGTGGCCACAGGTCGGAGCTCAGTAACTTCAATCTGCAATTGCTCGAAAGCTTTTAAGTACAGGATGTTTACCGAACTTCCCGTATCCACAATAGTTCTGTGGATCTGGTAATTGGCTATGATCGCGGTGATGACCAGGGCGTCCTCATGAGGGACTTCTACTCCTTGCAGATCTGATGGGCCGAAGCTGATCTGTGGGCCCTGAGCTTGGGCGGAACTGCAACCCACTTGGTAGATGTTGAGTCGCCTAGCCTGCGACTTCCGAGCTCTATTGGAATCTCCATAGGTGGGGCCTCCAGAAATCACGTGAATGGCCCCGTGTACTGCATTTCGTTGGTTGGCCTGTTCCTCATTAACATTGCCGCGCTCGGGAGAGGCGGCGGGAACAGTTGTCTGACTGAGGAAGCGGTTGGCCGAGCCAGGGACTCGGGTTGGCTTGGTGACGTCCTTCCCCGACCTCGACCGCCTCCTTGGTGAGCTCCTCTCGGGCTTCCTCGACCAGCACGACCCCGACCTTTGCCGGCCTGCCAACAATCTTGCAAGTCGTGTGTATGGCTGTTATGAAAAGAGCAGTAGGGTTGCCACCTGGAAGGGATACAACCTTAGGCCACTTGTTGAACTATTCCCCTCTCGGCTAACGGTCGGTGCCCCATCGCTCTGGGGCTTCTAAGAGGCCCTCCAGGAGGTACATTTCTTTGATGTTGCTGAGGATTTTCGGGTGTAGACCTGACCTCCGGCCGCCTGGCAGCCTGTGCTTCTTCAACGTCCACGTATTTACTGGCTTTCCCCAAAAGGCTTTCGAAATCCTTCGGAGGCTTTCGGATCAGAGATCTGAAGAACTCGCCCTCTTGCAAGTCCTGCGCGAAGGCACTGACCAACACCTCGGACGTAGCAGTGGGAACGTCCAGCGCCACTTTATTAAACCTATTGATATAGGCCTTCAAGGGCTCCTTGGAGCCCTGCTTCATGGTAAATAGGTTCAAGCTGGTCTTGTGATGTCTCTTACTACTGGCAAAATGCTGCAGAAATAATCTTTTGAAATCAGAGAAGTCCTTGATTGATCCTTCGGGAAGTCTGTCAAACCACCGCTGGGCTGGTCCGGCCAGGGTGGTTAGGAAGACCCTGCACTTAACACCATCCGGGTACTGGTGCAGCATCGAGGCGTTTTCAAATTTCTTTAAGTGCTCTTCCGGGTCCGTAGCCCCTCCATACTCGGGAATAGATAGGAGTCGAAAGTGTTTCGGGAGCAGTTCCTGTAAAATCCTGTTAGAAAAGGGGAAACCAGTATGCTCTTCCGGGGTCGGCACAAGGGGGGCCTTCTCTTTATCAGCTTTGGCATGACTGGAAGTGGCTTCATGGGGATCAGACTGTCCCGCTCCCTCCGCCGGCCCAAACAATGCCGGGTGAAAATGAGGGCTCTCCCCCTGCCATGCTCCTCCTTCGGTGCCCACGCGGGCAGTCTGCTCGACCGGGCCCGCCTGAGCAGGTCGGGCCGCTGCTTGTTGCGCCTCCGCCAACTTCCTAGCTTTAGCTTCTACTAGCAGGTCGAGGTCTTCTTGCAAAAGCATCACGGCCATCCGATTGGAGTCGCTCATCTTCAGCTTTCGATCAGGTGAGATTCCCACAGACGGCGCCAAATTTGATCCTGTCGACAAGCGAAGACCGGTTCTCACTCGGATGACTCGGTCTGACCAAGACAACCCGGTCTGCTGTGACTCGGGGGGTCGGACTCGGGCTGAATAGGAGTCGGGCTTAGATGATGGTAGAGACTCAAGTCGCTCGGCTCGGACCGAAATGGAGCTCACAAAGTAGTGTTGTGGTTGCAAAATGGCCGCGCCCCTTTCTCTGAGGCTCAAATGGGGTTTATATAGGGGAAGGAAAGCCCTCTGCCATGTCAGAGACGTCTCATCTCATTAAGGATGCGTCAGTTGTCAGACTGTATAACCGGCAGCTCTGGTAGCTTTATGAGGCTGACACAGCCGTCTGACAGTCTGTCCAAGTTGTCCTTTCAGACCTCCATTAATGCTGGCGGCTCTGTCAGGTCATGATTATGTCAGAAATCCTCTTCGGATAATGGGGAGATTCGGATGATCTTTACTGCTGCTGCGACCCTTCACTCGCTCTGGGTCGGTCGCCCCGGGGTCTGTCACCCTGGATCGACCACCCTGTCACTCTGGGTCGGTCGGGTGAGTTTGGGTCATAAGTCTCTTTGCGTGGGGCTAACTCGGGGCGCTCGGCTGGGGGCAATTGAGCCGAGGGACCGACCTCGGGTGACTGACCCCGAGTGGCTGACCCCGGGTAATCGATCCCGAGTGGCCGACCTCGGGCGACTGATCCCGAGTGGCCGACCTCGGGTGACTGACCCCGAGTGGCCGACCTCGGGTGACTGATCCCGAGTGGCCGACCTCGGGTGACTGACCCCGAGTGGCCGACCCCGGGTAATCGATCCCGAGTGGCCGACCTCGGGCGACTGATCCCGATTGGCCGACCTCGGGCGACTGACCCCAAGTGTCCGACCTCGGGTGACTGACCCCGAGTGGCCGACCTCGGGTGACTGACCCCGAGTGGCCGACCTCGGGTGACTGATCCCGATTGGCCGACCTCGGGCGACTGACCCCGAGTGGCCGACCTCGGGTGACTGACCCCGAGTGGCCGACCTCGGGTGACTGATCTCGATTGGCCGACCTCGGGCGACTGACCCCGAGTGTCCGACCTCGGGCGACTGATCCCGATTGGCCGACCTCGGGCGACTGACCCCGAGTGTCCGACCTCGGGTGACTGACCCCGAGTGGCCGACCTCGGGTGACTGATCCCGAGTGGCCGACCTCGGGTGACTGACCCCGAGTGGCCGACCTCGGGCGACTGATCCCGATTGGCCGACCTCGGGCGACTGACCCCGAGTGGCCGACCTCGGGTGATTGATCCCGAGTGGCCAACTTCGGGTGACTGGCCCCGAGTAATCTCGCCCGATCTGAGTTATTCCTCATTGAACCCGACCGGGCCTGCGACCCTTCTCCAAAAAACCACCTGACCGGATCAGTATCGAATTTGACTCCTGGATAGTGGGAGTCGAAGTGTTGCTACAAGAATCTCAAACTTTTTCTTGTCCTCATCAAACACACATGACCCCATCTCTCTCTTAATTTCCATCCCTATCTCAAAGCCATCCCCTCCCGCTCCCGCTAATTTCATAAGAGAACCAATTTCACCTTGGACGAGTATAATCATCGTTTTGCCACCATAAGAAAACTAATTTCACCTGAGATGAATATAATCATTGATCCCGGCTCATGCTCACGGGCCCCGCCCAACTTGCATGTAAGTGGGCCGATAAGCCTGACGCTCCGTCAGAGAAGATCTAGATCAAGGTTCCCTGAGGCCCATCACATAAAGGGCTCAAGCGGCCGGTTCGGCCCGAGCCCGACCGGGGAATAGTTCCCGAGCCAACGGACGCCGGAACCTCGAAGTTCCACGAAGGCGAGGACCCGAATCCGAGGAACCCCGACCGGATCCCCAGAGCTCCCCCGTGGCGAGGACCCGAGTCGGCAAAGCCCCGAGCTGCAAAGGTACCGAGCCTTCAGCTGACTCACTTCGGACCAAGTCGGGGTATTCCAGCCCGGGCACACCCTGACTCGGGAAGTATAGTTATTCTCGGTAATAGTGACCGCAGGGCCTGAGTTCATTCCCAGCCGCCAGTCGGCACTGCTGTTAGAAGTTTTGTCGCGATTCATAGGAACACCCACTCCCTGACACAAGACTAGCAGAAGAAGTATGGGGTTGGGGCAAACCTGATACCATTCAGTATCCCGCTGACACCATGATCTTCCTGTCATGCCCCGGCACCCCGTACCACGACCGTCTATGCCTGTGTCAGGCCGAGCGGCGCCTGACGGCGCTGCCCATAAGTTGACAACGCCCCCTTCCTTATTCCGGTATGCGACACTGTACCCTGCCACCACTGGCTATGTCTTGCCCTATCTCCGCATACGACAAAAGGTGGCAGGTCGGGCAGAAGCTGTCAGCTCCCCCGGCTATATAAGCTTCTCCGCTCCTCGTCCCCCAAGTATACGCGCAATAGTGTTTTTGCTAGTATTCCATTACTTTTGCTCTTCACCACCGGAGATTGACTTGACCGTCGGAGTGCCTTGCCGGGGATTTTTCCCGGCAGGTTCGCTAACGGTCTTTTTCTTATAGATCGGAGCCAGCATCAGCAGCTCGCGACCTTCGAGAGACCGCGTGTTTTTAAGAGTCCACTTTACTTCGCGGCGGGATTAATCATCTTTTGCCACTTGAAGAGAACTAATTTCATTTTATCTCCTTTATTTTCAATTTTGTTTTAATTTTCCTCATAATCTATTTTGTGAAAAATTGACCACGTAGCTAGGCCCTTAACATTTTGGGAATTAATATTGAATTTGGGCTCCCTATTATACATAATCTGGAATAATGAATCCTATTGCACTAAAATTTCCTCTTTTTGTAACAACTCTGCATCAAAATAAATTTATGGTACACCGTACACCAGCAATTGTTTTGTACAATTGTAAATGAGATAGAATTTCCAATAAATAAAGATGGTATATATATATATATATATATATATATATATATATATATATAGGTCTGATCTCCTACGCGTTGTTTTGTGCGCGACTCATGCGCCCGCCCCCTCTCCCTGACCGATCAAGCACTGACTTGATCCGTCCGTTGCGCCGATGGTGGTCGATCGGAGACCATCGGTGGCCTTCGGCCGCCGCCCTCGAACAAATCTATAATCCTAGGGGGTACGGTGAACCCTAGAGAGTGCGGTGAACCCGTCAGGTACGATAAATCCGTCGAACAGCGGTGAACCCGTCGACATTGGGTAACGGCTGATCGGTCAGGTTGACCGATCAGGCACCTTCCTGATCGGTCAACCTGACCGATCAGGCAGGGGCGCTCATGAGTTGCGCACAAAACAGACACGTAGAAGAATAAAATCGTGTATATATATATAATGTTAAGAATCTTACCATGTAGACTCGCAGAGACTTCGAGCGTCCCTCACTTTTAGGGATATATATATATATATATATATATGTTAAGAACCTTACCAAGTACACTTGCAGAGACTTCGAGCGTCCCTTACTTTTAGGGACAATAAGGAGAGACAACGCCTAACCTAAGAAGACATAGTAAAGGAGGCGCTTTTGGGTATTGTCCTTGCATTCTTTCACACTAAGCTGTGAAGGTAAGCTAAGCTACGTTGTCCCTCACTTTTACTCAATCGAACCCAAAAATAGTTGCACAACATTGCATGCATCTAGTTGAACTCTAAACTAACTCCATCATTTCTTAATGAACTAGGTTCTAGTCATATGACTAGGCACATAAGTGTCATATTAAAAAGAAAAGTGTCATATTGCGATCAAAACATGTTTTCATGGATTAATATAGTTGATATTTGTATGGATATTTACTCCAATAACTCTTGAAGTCAATTTTCAATGGATATAAAATATATTGTTGGGTGTTTGACTTCCCTGTACAAAGGATCATTGCGTTAGAGCAAAATTGTTAAATATTGAATTTTAGAGGTTAATTTTTATTGTAACGACCCGGTCCCTCGGCCTCTTTGGCGGCCAAATCAACATTTGGCCGCCCAACAACCTGATCCCTTGGCCCAACAAACCCGACCCCTTGGCCCAACAACCTGACGACCAAATCAACATTTGGCGGCCCAACTTTGACGACCCCTTATGTCGTCGACCGTTGGCCGTGTCGTTCCTCACTAGAACTTCCCACCCCTGGGCAGTGGATTTTTGTCTTCCTCAGGATTCGAACTCTAGACCTTCAGGCTAAGTAATAGAGCTCACTTGGCTATCATGATTCATAAACTCTAGTACTTAGTCTGGAGATCTAGAGTTCGAATCCTGAGAAAGGTAAAAATTCACTGGCCTGGGGTGGGAAGTTCTAATGAGTAACGACACGGCCAACGGACGACGACATAAGTGGTCGTCAAAGTTGGGCCGCCAAATATTGATTTGACCGCTAGGTTGTTAGGTTGAGGGGCCGGGTTGTTGGGCCGAGGGGCCAGGTTGTTGAGCCGCCAAATGTTGATTTGGCCGCCGAAGGGGCCGAGGGGCCGGGTCGTTACAAAAATATCAGCCGTAATTTACCTGTTATTTATATCTTATCAATCTCACCTTTTACTCCAATATATATTACGATGCAATCCTAATTAATTTAAGTCACAATTATTTTATGGGGAAATTTTCATAAACTCCCCAATCTCAAACTCATCTTTTGCATATGCAGTCCCTAATGGGATTGACAAGACAGTTTTGTGAGTATTATTTGAAGAAAGTTGAGTATAAAAGTTAGAAATTTGAGTATGTAAGGTTGTATCCACCGCATCAAGAAATTGTATACTCAAATTTCCTAAATTAGTGTTCAATCTCAAATAATTTATACTTAAATCTTTACAATATATACTCAATTTTCACTCTTTTATACTCAATCTATCAGGGAGTGAATACAAAGAAATTATCAAATGAGGAGTGCATGCAAAGATCAATTTGGAATTGGGAAGTTTTCTGCAATTTACTGTTATTTTATTTGGTACACTTGGTTTTAACAAAATGGAATAAGTTATATTTGTCACATAAACGTGGTAAAAAGTTTGTGGGAGTGACATTTCCAACCTTCCTAGCTAGCTCTTTAATCATTACTCATCCTTTGTCCATAAGAAACATGGGACCATTCCACAAGTAGACAAAATGAACTAAAGAACATAAATATTGTTATAGTAATAAAAATATGATAAAGTTAGTATGTCTTTGTCCAAAGTAGTATTCAACACCTAAACTTTCACATGGTGGCACATCTCCTTTCATGGTGGGTCAATCATGTCTTCCATACTTGGTTTTTTAGGGAAAAAAAAAGTTGTAAACTCATCATTTTTTCCTCGTTCAACTGAACTCAATACTCCTTTATTTTTTTTAGAAGATTTCAATAGCTCATTCTCAGTCTGATTTATTTATTTCTTTTGATCTTATCCATCTACTAGCTAGTTATTTAATCACCTCCAGTGCTTCCTCCACATAAATTAAGTCATGATTCATAGTCTTTTAGCCCAACTCAGTAGTCACTGTGTCTTACTTCAAGAGGACGACTATAGTATTCTAATTGATGTTCTTGATTAGATATAAGCATGTCCTACGCCTAACTCACTGTAAATTATATGCAACTCTCTCTCTCTCTCTCTCTAGATTCTGTAATAGGACACCAACTGAGAGGAATCATGCAAATGATTGGTCCGTTGGTTGGAGAAAGAGAGAAAGGAAGATGATGAAGATGCATGCCCTCTGGGATCAGGTAATGAAGAATTCACTGAGATTCATTTGGAAGTGCTTTTCGAAATCATTTTTGAGTTTTAATCCTATCTCCTTTTTGGATCTCTAGCTCACAGTGTGCTTTGCTTTTTTGTTTTCAGAAAACTTCTGCTCTGTGAGATTTGAAGTATATATATCGTTCATGCACGTACTCTTACTGATTATTTGTGTTTTTGTTTTCAGGAAACTCTGATCTTATTATTTCATGCATGCTGGTTTTGATATATATCCCTTGTGGATTTCTCACACTGTGCTTTGTTTATATAATTATATTTTTGTTTTCAGAAAACTTTTGCTTTCATTTTGACAACATTTCCATGCTCGCTTGCGCAAAGAATTCAGTAAGATTTGAAACAATTTTTTTTCCTTTTGTTTTCAGAAACCTTGTGCTCTCATTTTTCTGCAACATTTTTGTTCTTGGTGAATCCACAATTTTGCTTTTTTTTTTGTTTTCGGAAACAACTCTTGCTCTTATTGTAAGCAGTTTCTTTGGGATTTTGGAAGATGCTAAGCAGCTAAATTGGTAAGTCTGCAAGTGAAAAAAGATTGCCTCATTCTTAAAAATCATTTTTTTTATATTCCTTTTTTTTATCTCTCTATATCTAAGTAACAAAATATTATATATATATATATATATAATATAATATTTTAATTTAATTATCCTTTTTTCTTAATTTTTAAAGAGATAAGTGAATTCTTTGAGCATTTAATTATTTCTTTGTTTTCTGTACAATCAATAAATAAGGGGGGGAAACTAAAATTGTTTGTTTTTAATGCTTATTTCTTATAATAATTTTTTGAAACTATTTCTTTGTCATTTTACTTGTTATAGATCAAGTTTTTGGTTAAAAAGAATGATGATTAATTCTTAGCTGAAGATTATTTTTTTCATCCTTTTCTTCAAGAATGGGCTCAAAGCTTCACCAAATAAATAAACTTTTCAACAGTAATGTAGTTATAACTACAAAAGTGAAAAGGCTACCATGGAGAGACTTGTCGAATGTCATGGCAAGGACGACTCCTTAAGGAACGCAATGCTGAGGCATGAAGAGATCTTCCGGCAGCAGGTAACATTGCCCGATAGAAGAACTAACCGTGCCCGGCCGCTTTCCGATCGAAATCTTGACTCACCATGGCTGATCAATGTCTGCCCGTAGGTGCATGAACTCCACCGGCTTTACCGAGTTCAAAAGATGCTGATGACCGAGGAGAAGGGCGCCAGGGAGAAGATCTATGAAATGCGGCTGGACGATGAAAGTGAAGTTGAGTTGACACTTAGCGTAGGATGTGGTGGCCATCACACAAAAGAACAAGCGAATTCTTCTTAGTTTAATTAGCATAGACAGAAATAAGCTAAACCAGTGGCTTAAGATGATTAAAGTTCAAATAAAAAATATTTTACTCATCTAAACTTATAGATCGCTTTTCCTATTTAGTCAAATTTTATGTGTGTGTGTGTGTGTGTTTGTGAGTAATAATAATAAGAAAGAAGAAGAAGTTGTTGATCAATTAATTTGTCAAACTCAAACCCAAAATGTTTTCACAATTAAGCTTATAAACTCATTTTGGTGGCACACAATGTCTATGCCGGTCTAAATTGAGATTTTGCTATCTCTCATGTATAACCTGAAGCCCTCTTTGAGATCTAATTAAAGTCTTAATCAATTACTGCTGATACAAACGATCATAAGTTTAGGTTAATAAGAGATTAATTAATATTATTTTATATTGACTCTTTACATGACTTTCACAACTGACAAGTAATTAGGCCATCTTGGTGATATCGCCAATCTATTATGTTTCTCTTTGAAATTTAGGTCACGTTTGGTACGTTTATTTTTCATTTTCATTTTCGGTAGAAAATACAATTTTCTAAAAAACGTATTTATTTTGTATTTTTCAACCTTATTTTCCAAAAAAAAAATATAGTGTTTTCTGAAAAATCAGATAATGAAATAAAGTCATTTTTCAGAAAATGAGAAAATATGATTTTCTGGGAAATAAAAATAGAAATTGGAGTAAATCAAACGCCCCATTAATGTTGCATAGGTGCTGAATGAAAAAAAACAAGAAGATAGATCGCAAATTAAAATCCCTCGTCTTTAACGGTTTAGTATCGCCGATCTCATGACAAGATGCAAACAGCTAAATCACGAGGAATATTTTATCCTAACGCAATGACTTTTACATAACAAAAATCAGACACTGAATAAAATATTTTATATTCACCTTAATTAAGATCTATGAGAATAAACACTCATACAACTAGGGGACAACATGCTCGTATAATTAATTCATAACTCACATGCCCCTAAACTCATCACATGCAGTGCCCTAACTCACTCACTAAATGTCACATCACTTGGGTCCCAACCCCCTCAATTCCTCATCCAATAATCCCTTGGAACATCGATCCAAATCCTTTCATGTGCTCTCCTAATGCTTCCATGTGCCATGCTCACTTGCTTCTTCCACAAACACTTCAACCTAAATAAAACAAAATCCAAAGAGACACAAGAAGAAGTCTCCTTCCAATTTAGCCAACTAACCAACAAAAGATTGTGTTTAAATGCCTTAAATTGTAGGGCATTCCATCTGTGGTCCTTCGCGATCGAGAACCCGACAACCCTACGACACCTCATATGATAACGTTAAGCGCCTCATCTTCTCATGTTTCCCTTCCTCCAATACAAACATTTGTGATGTCCTGTTATGTGTGTTGTCATATCTACATGACCATTGAATGCTTTGCAACAAACATAAAAGCATGAGAGGAGGAAGCCAACACATGGGTCCTGATTTGTTTAATTATCAAAAAATTTTGTCATGAGAGTTGGATTATATATTTATATCGCCAAATAATATTATAATCCGGTCTAGTTGTCTAGTTTTATCAATAAAGTTGGTTTATCACTGACTCACCCAAGAATACCTTTAAACAAAAACTCATCCAATATAAAGAAATGATACATTGCTCCTCCTACGTTACACATTTCATACACATCTAGTATAATTTTTTCACTTTCTTTAAAACCTAAGCTTAAACCCTTACCCTAAGCTTAAAAAAAAATTACATTATATATATATATATATATATATAGCAATGTTATCATAAGGACTTTACCATGCACACCCCGTACAAATCTCAAATATTTTTTTTATCTGAAAATTTTTGTGCACTTAATATTCAAACTTAACTCTTAAACTCTAAAAATAAAATCTTATTGGCATATCTGAGAGCTTAAAATAAATAAATAAATATCGAAAATGCACAGGCGTGGATGAGGTTAACAAGGTTTGGTTCGTAAGATATATATATATATGATAGGCCGGGGATGGGGTGCTGCGCACCCCTGGCTCAGGGCGCCCAGAAGTACTTCTAATCACTTGAGTCGGGGGTGTGCATGAGTGCATAGGTCCGATCTATAACATATCAATATTTTTTTTTATTTTTTAAAATCAATATTTCCTAAATCGTACTCCTTAAATACATATAATATACTCGTGAACATCTAAATTTTTTTCATTTTTATTTTTTTAAGCTTAAACGATGATATGTTGCGACTTTCATCACGCTCGTGTGAACAGTGGTGATCTAGATTATAAGTCGAGAGCAACATAAATAAAAAAAAAAAAAAAAAATTAAATAAATTTCTAATCTTTCAAAGATACATAATAATATTAAAATGAAAAAAAAAAAAAATAGTCATTCAAATTAATTAATTATAAAAAAAAAAAACTAAAAACCCTATAAAAATACAATAATATCAAATATATATAAAAAAAAAAATTTATATAAAAAAAAAATTTATATAAAAAAATATTAAAAATTTGGAGGACTGCCCCCAGTCCATGTATCTGCCCTGTGTGAACCGACTCGAGGCACTTCTCATGCATCGAAGGCACCATCGTCAATTTTTTTTTTAAAATCTTATCCCCTAAATACATATGATATACCTGTGAATATCTAAATTTTTTTGTTTTTATTTTTATTTTAGCTTGAACACTATAATCAACTCGGGAAGCATGAACTCTAGAGGTAAAATCTTATTTGCTTAATCCCAAGCTAAAAAAATAAACATAAAAATAAAAAATATTGTTAGACACCCTAAATATAAATATCTCGTGAGCATCTAAATTTTTTTTAATTTTAATTTTTTAAACTTAAATACTATAATTCAATCCATAAACTTTAAAGGCAAAATCTATATAATTGATTTAATCACGGAACTAAAAACAAACTATTCATGGATTTAGGTGTCTGGATCATGGTCGGCACAAGCACGCGATTAAAACATCCGCAATAGAAGTAATATCAAAACTCAATATCTTAAGAGAGCAATGTGATGTTAGGTGTTAGATTTGGAGCTTAGTGGGCACAAGGAACAAAGATGTCCCTTGGTTGGCATTATAAATATAGATAACAATTCTACTTCAATACTACAACCTATAGCTACCAAAAGTGTTAATTTGCATACGTACCTTGACGACTTGTTCTTGCATATCCTTTCTTCATTAATTCCTAAGTTGATTTTGGAGATGCCAAAGTTTCAAAGATTTAGAGGAGTGAGGCAAAGGCATTGGGGTTCATGGGTCTCTGAGATAAGGCACCCCACTCTGTAATTTTTCTCACTTAATTTTTCTTATAAATAATATATATTGTGCACTGAAAGTTATATTTAATTTCGTTTCAAGATCATGTTGCTCGACAATTAAAACGATTAAGTCAGTTCTTAGATTATAATCATATTAAATTATCCTTCTTTGAATTGTTAGAAAGACAAGGATATGGTTGGGCACGTATGAGACGGCGGAGGATGCAGCGCGAGCTTATGATGAGGCGGCTCGGCTCATGTGTGGACCAAGAGCCCGAACCAACTTCCCCCTTGATCAAAACCCATGGACCTCAACTTTCACACTTTCACCCGGGCTCATGGCGAAGTTAGAGAAGTGTTGCTTGGCATCCTCATCACAATTAGGTGATGATGGCAATAGAGGGAAAGATCAAGATAAAGGCAAGCACAAGCAAATAATGGACGATCAGTACATCGAGGAGATGATTGAGGAGCTCACCTATAATGGTTCTTTCGAGATATCTACCTCTAAGACTAAATGGTCGTCGTCTTCTTCCTCATCTTCTGGATACTAAATTACTAATTAGTATTCAAATGGTTATATATACTTGTGAATGAACTGTAGATGTTTTAATTTAATTTAATTTAATTTAATTTAATTTTTTGTTTATAATTTGATTGTTGTCTTGATTATGTGGTTAGTTTGATACAAGTAAAAGAATGATCTAAAATGAGAGAATAAATTCAACTACTATTCAATAAGGAAGCGAAGAACCATGTGTATTTGATGGGCCTAATTAAGTGGGCCTTCTAAAAAGAAACCGAGCAGATTAAGTGGCCTTTTTAAAGAAACGGGCCGAACTTGGCTACCATTTAAATAAGGCTGCTGCTTCATTCATCGCTGGGTCGATCCCAGATTGACGAACCCTAGAAGCCATGGACGCGTCGTCGTCGGCGTTGGCGAGACAGACATGGGAGCTGGAGAACAACATCGTTGCGGTGGATGGCAGTTCCGGGGCAGCCGGCGCTGATGCGGACGCGATCTACTTCTACGATGAGGCGGCGCAGGTCAAGTTCCAGCAGGAGAAACCCTGGGCGCAGGATCCCAACTACTTCCGTCGCGTGAAGATATCCGCACTAGCGCTACTGAAGATGGTAGTGCACGCCCGCTCCGGCGGAACCATCGAGGTCATGGGCTTGATGCAGGGGAAGACTGAAGGCGATACCTTCGTCGTCATGGATGCCTTTGCGCTTCCAGTAGAGGGCACGGAGACCCGCGTCAATGCCCAGGCTGATGCAAACGAGTATATGGTGGAGTACTCGCAGACCAACAAGCAGGTGAGGTGTCCCCTTTTCCGTCCCACGAAAACAGTCATTCCTACCTAGCATTTTCTTTCTTTTTCATATGAATGTAGAATGAATTTTCTTAGTCATTGTTCTTAATTCATTAAAATTAAAGACATAGGTACTTGCAAAGTGCATCTCAAGTTTCTTCTTTCTTCGTATTGTTATTTGTTCTCCGTTATCTGTTATACGAAAGTTAATTCCTTGGTTTGTTCAAGTATATGGCATGTTTTATGTGGATAACTGTATTTTAGAAGGTCAGTGAATTTAGAATGTTGGCAAATAGATCGACTTACGTCTTTAATTTTTCATGTTCTTGGAGTTATCATCCTTGACTTTATGAGAGTGTGTTTTTTGTTCTGTGTTCTGTTTAAATTGGTTTAAATTAACCAAATAAGATATTTTAATTACACATTGTCATATGCAGTCACTATGCGATCAGCTTCAAATCTTGCCTTTTATAAACATGTTGGTTCTTAAATTACACAAATATGCTCTTAGAAACTGATTTGCATCTAATTAAACTTTCCATGTTATAAATCTATAAGTTCTTTATGATGCGGATGGTCTTGAGGTGGATGCACTTTTTCTTATGTCACATTAAATTTCAATGTCACACTATGGACAATGCCATGTTTTTAGTAATGTTGATCTTTCATATTAGTTTAAGTTCTCTTGTATGGAAAACAAATAGGCTGGACGGTTGGAGAATGTAGTGGGCTGGTATCACTCCCACCCTGGCTATGGTTGCTGGTTATCAGGCATTGATGTGTCGACACAGATGGATAATCAGCAATTTCAAGAGCCTTTCTTAGCTGTTGTAGTTGATCCTACAAGGACTGTCTCAGCTGGAAAAGTGGAGATTGGTGCATTTAGGACATATCCTCGAGGATACAAACCACCCGATGAACCTGTGTCTGAATACCAAACCATCCCGCTTAACAAGATTGAGGATTTCGGGGTTCACTGTAAACAGGTACAGAGTTTTGAAGCACACTTCCCTTTGTCTTGGCCCTCTACATGCTTATGTTCTTATATGTATCCTCCACTTTTGTGCAGTATTATGCATTGGACATAACTTATTTCAAGTCCACCTTAGATTCACACCTCCTAGATCTACTCTGGAACAAGTATTGGGTCAACACACTGTCGTCTTCTCCTCTACTTGGAAATCGAGATTATGTTGCTGGGCAAATTTCAGATTTGGGTAAATTTACTCTATGATTTGTGTATTTTAACAACTACATAAATTCTCCTATTTGTGTGTTGAGATTATGTTGCTGGGCAAATTTCAGATTTGGGTAAATTTACTCTATGATTTGTGTATTTTAACAACTACATAAATTCTCCTATTTGTGTGTTGATCTCCTGTGTCATTTTCTTCTATAATATTGCAGTTCGTATTCTCTGTTTAGTATACTCTTACAGAGAGCTGATCTAGATCGTAATTGCAGTGGAAAAGCTGGAGCAAGCTGAAAATCAACTGGCTCATACACGATTTGGATCCTTTCTTTTGCCTTCACAACGAAAGAAAGAGGTTTCTTGTTCATTTTTATTTGCTAGGCACATCCTCGATGTACCTTTTAAATACGTTCATGGGATATCATAACTTGATTCTGACTTTTATGAATTCATGCACAATTTCCTTCTAGAACTTAAAGTACCCATACATAGTATTGTAACTTGGACGTGACACAAATTTATGCACAATTTGCTACTAGAACTTCCTGTATAGTAACTTAAATAGTTAAATGTGACTTTTACAATTATTTGCAATTGCAGCCTGAGGAATCTCAACTGACCAAGATAACACGCGACAGCTCCAAAATCACCGTGGAACAGGTTCACGGTCTCATGTCTCAGGTAACAATCTAAACCAAGTTTCCAGTACTTACCTTGGCTGGCATTGAACTACTTACTGTTAATTGTTTTGCTCATCCTTCCATTTAGGTTATCAAGGACATTCTCTTCAACTCTGTTCGTCATTCGAGCCGATTACGCTCCAGCCTTCCTGAGTCGACTGAACCGGAACCCATGGTTGAATCTTGAAAGATGGGAAACCAATGCACCCTTTCCGTTCTTGTTGCAATGCAACTTGTTGAAAGTTTTGTATGGCTCTTTGTCGTCCTCTTATGCGTACGATGTCTTGGCGTCTGCAACAACTGAGAACAGGAAAGTATCATCAGGAGGCAATGTCAGCTGCTTTGTTATTGTCTGATGCTTCACTAGTTGTTTTGTTTTTTTATGGCTAATTAATTTGAAAGTTATAGCTTAAAAGTTAGTAACACCTGGATATAGTTGAAGTACAGATGAGGTCTAGTAAAGATGTCAAACTAATCGGTTAGGTTGGCCTGATATGACCGTGTTTGCAAGCCTGCCGTGGATCGTGTTGTGTTCTCGGCCGGTGGATCGTGCTTTCCACGAATTACTGTGTTGGAATGGGAAGATCATAGCCTGCGAGATGGGGTAATGACTCTAGTTATTGTCTAATTTTATTTCTTTATTAATTTCTAATTAATATTTTTATATTTCTGTATTCTTCAAATATCTTTTTAAACAAAAAGCTTGCAAAATATATTAGTAGTCATGTTGAAAAGATTCCTGCATATTCCTTGTTTATTATATTTTTATTTAGTAAGAGATTTTACTCAAAATCGTCAAAATAAGTTCGGAAAGTTCCCATGTTCAGACCTTTTATTTTGTTTTACTAATAGTTTTATAAAATAGAAGGGTTTTTTTTCGTACATATTTTTTCTGGAGGGAAAGGAAAAAGAATCTTTGTTATTCATTATAATGTTCGCCTTTCACCTTTTCTTTTTTTTTAAAATGATTTCATCATAATTCATTATAAGGGAAAGGTAATGTTTAACAAAATCCTTCGATTGTCTTATTATTTGGTTCGTTTGCTTAAAAAAATAGTGCATGAAAATATTTAATTGTTGCGAATAGTAGTTAACAAGGTTATCCATTTATAAAGATAAGTTGAGCTCTATTATAAAATTTATTCGTAGGTAAGTTTGTTTTAGAAATTTTATCAAAGGTAGAATAGTTATTTTAATGACTTCTTTTGGAGTCTAGTTCATACATATGGAAAGAAATTAATTTAGATACATATGACGAGGATAGAATATGTAGGCGAGAATCTATTTTTAATTATAATGTTAGAGGTGTCATACGTCCATCATCTCTTATATTTTGAGATTATTTTAGAAATTTTATGTATGGAATGATTTTAGAGAGAATCTTACTATCATAATTTCGAGGAAAGCAATTTACATATATATATTTTTTATCATTTAAAATAAACATCTCACTGTTTGAAATTTGATTCATTCAAAATACTTTTTAGAGTTTAGAATAGTTGAAAATGCATTTTAAAAGTTTTAAAATTCCTACATTTTTACCTTAAACAGTTAACACCAAATTTTATTTTATTGGATGAAACAAGTGGTGAATTATGACATACTCTTGAAATTTATTATTTATTGAAATAAATTAACAAAATGAAGAGGTTGAAATTTAGAAGCAATTTTTTTAACGATAAAAGGATAAATTTCAAAGGGCGAAAAAGAATATTTTTTTTGAAAAAAAAATAACAGAATAAAAACAAATGCCTCTCCATGAATCATGCTGGCTGTTGCTGCAATGATTATTGGGTGCTTATGATTAGCAGCATAACCTTTGGCAGAAATGTTATTCATCATATAAACAACCTTATGATTGGGCTGGGCTTTTGTTTCATACTAATTGGTCTAATGGTTTTAGGCCGTTTGGATGACAAAATTTGACATGATCTATTTATACATCACCAGTTTTTAAATACTTTTAGAAGTTGAAATTTGAGATAAAAGTCGAGTTAAAATGATTGTTTTTGTGTGGCAGAGTTGCAAATGGTGAAACAAATACAATATATTTTTACTAAATGAAAAATCATTTTTAATTTCAAAATGCTCACATTTTTCATTCATAGAAGAGTTCATTAATTACAATTTCTTTGTGCAAACCTAAACATTAGTAACAATAGTGTTTTCCAAGCCAATATTTTCCCATAGTAAACAACCCCCAGTAAAAAGTTTATTCTTTTATTTAATGGTTATAAATTTAGAGAGGATAAATTAATAGTAAACTTTTGAGGATAGCAATTAAGCATTGGAAAAAAAATACAAACGGTTTTAAAAAAGAATTATAAATTTTTAGTATATTTTATAACTGTGTAGAAACCATTTGTCATTTACAAATTTCTAACAAAGAGAATTTCGAATAGAATGTTTATTTCCAAGACTTTTATTTTATATATATTGTCGAGTGAAAGTAGGTGCTGTTCCGATTAATCTAAAATTTTGATATGAAACTATGAAAGCATAAGGAGAAAAGTAGAATAAACATTTAAAAGTTGAAATCTGATTTCACCTACTAATTAAAATGATTGATTAATTGATTGTAGATATGTTAAATTATTGCGTTCTTAGTTTAAAGTAGGAGGGGAGTCACAATTTCTCTTCTTTTAGTCGAGTGGCATATCACCAACTGCTTTGTGGCAATTCAGTCGCTGTACTTGCTGCTGGATGCCTCAAATTTTCTCTTTGTTAATTCTGTTATGATGTCGCTTGCACGCATGCACAAGTGTCTTCTTCTATATATTATATAATTATGATGATCTTCTAACAACTTCGTCTAAAATGTTTTTGTTGCTTTTATTATTGCCTGCCTTCCTGCCTGCCCACTTTATTTGACTGCTTTCGCTTGAAAAAGGAGAGGTTTCTTACCAGCATTGGCATATAATAATAAGAAAAATATAGGACTAAAAAAGATAAAATATAAATTGTAAGAGGCTTATTTAATTATTTATTGTAAAAATAATCTGCAGACACATTATTTTCGTCTACCGATCGATCATGTTTATTTTAACTAATATCTTATTCATCCAAAATCAAAACAAATAAATTGACAATTACACATGTAGATTTTGGAATCTATAAAAAAAAAAAACAGACACACACATTTGTTTTAGTATTTACCAAAGAGGATACTCACTTATATACTTTTTCAATTCTATCCCGACAAATTTAATTTTCTTTTTTCATTTTCTTTTCCTATAAATATATTTTTTAGACGTATTTTTTTTTTCCACTTGTTTTCTAGAAAAAAAATATACATCTAAAAATAAAAAAAAAAATAAAAAAAAAAAAATACGGGGCGTTTTAGACTTATTTTCATTTTTTTATGTAGAAATTAATTTTGAAAATATGTTTTTTGCATTTTTAGTTTTATTTTCAGAAAGATATAACATTTCTGAAATTAAGAATGAAAAATTATTTTCAGAAATAAAATATGATTTTCTAGAAAAAATAAAAAAATGAAACAAATCAAATGCCCTCTAATTTTTCCTCTTCTCTTTTCTCTCTTTCTCTCTCCTATATATGCCATCCCAACTTCTTCTCTTTCTCGCTCTCGTCTCTTTCTCCTCTCATATATAACATAGGCATGATATTATAAACAGCTGCTCACCCACAACATTTAAGCTCAATTAAATCTTTTCATAATATTTTAATACATCTGAAAAGGTCAAAATAAATAGTGAATAATATATTTTAACTCTTTACAATTTTAAAAATCTACATAACTTGAAATTGATACAATCTGAGATCTCTAATCCATCAATAAATTTTGATCGAAATTATTGATTAACCTAGAGAGTTCTAATGTATTAATTTCAATTTATGTGAATTTCTGAGATTATAAGGAGTTCAAATATGCTATCATTATATATTTTGACTTCTCTGGAGATGTTAAAATGAAATAAGAAAAAACAATAAAAATCTAACTTTGGGCCTGATATGAGTTATATTAAGTATAATACGAGAAATTTTTGTCGATTCATCTTTATTACATTTTGATACCTTTAGAAAAACTGAAATAAATAGTGAATAACATATTTAAACTCTTACAATCTCAGAAATCCACAGGACTTGAAATGATTACAATTTGAGATCTTTAGGTCCATCAGTGAGTTTTGACCGAAACCTACTAATGGATCTTGAGAGCTTCGATTTCACCCATTTTCAGTTTCTATAGATTTCTGAGATTTCAGGGAGTTCAAATATGTTATCCACTAATTTATTTCGATTTTCCAGAGGTATTAAAATGTAATAAAGATGAATCGACAAAAAATCCCCATATTAGGCCTAATATGCATTCATATCTGGCCCTCGTTGGGCCTGATATAAACTCATATCATGTGGGTCTAATATGGATTCATATTAGGTCTAACATTGGATTTTTGTCGATTCTTCCTTATTTCATTTTTAATACCTTCGAAAAATTTGAAATAAATAATGGATAGCATATTTGAACTTCTTGCAATCTCATAAATCCATAAAAATTGAAATGAGTGCAATCGAAGTTCTCTAGGTCTATTAGTGTAATAACAATGAATCGATAAAAAACCCATACGTTGGGCCTGATGTGAGTTCATATTAGGCCTACGGTGGGCCTGATATAAAATCATATGAAGCCCATATTGGCTTGATATGAATCCAAATCATGCCCAATATTGGATTCTTACTGATTCTTCTTTATTTCATTTTAACATCTCCAGAGAAGCTGAAATAAACAATAATAACATATTTGAATTCCTTACAACCTTAAAAATCTACCGGAACTAAAATATGTATAATCATAGCTCTTTAGGTCCATTAGTGAGTTTTAGTCAAAATCCATTAATGGACCTAGATGTTGGTACAATCAACCCAAGTTTGATCGATATAATTATAGGTTTTGATTTGTGTGTCAATATAATTAAGTTTGGTTTCATATTTGCTTGATGTGTGTTTGAGTTATGCAAGACTTAGTTGAATACACATAAAAGGAAATGGGAAAATTTGAGAAAACTCCCCAACATCAAATTGGGCTATGCATGCACTCCCCAACCAAAAATTTCTTTGCATGCACTCCCTGATGGGATTGACAAGACAGTTTTGTGTGTTATTTTTTTATCAGTATAAAAGAGTAAAAATTCAGTATAAATCGTAAGAATTTGAGTATAAATTGTTTGAAATTGAGTACTAATTTAAGAAATTTGAGTATTATTTGTCAAAATTCGAGTATACATTGTTTATTATATAGTAAAAATTTCAGTATACATTATCAAAATTTAAGTATGAATTGATTTAGATTGAGTATTATTTGAAAACATTTGAGTATAAAATTTAAAAATTTGAGTATGTGAGGTTGTATCCACCACATCAATATTTTCATATGAGAGGTCACCGAAAATTTATACTCAAAATTTTTAAATTAGTACTCAATCTCAAATAATTTATACTCAAATCTTTATAATGTATACTGAGTTTTCACTCTTTTATACTCGCCACATCAAGATTTTCATATGAGGGGTCACCGAAACTTTGTACTCAAATTTCTGAAATTAGTACTCAATCTTAAATAATTTATACTCAAATCTTTACAATATATACTGAGTTTTCACTCTTTTATACTCAATTCATCAGGGAGTGAATACAAAGAATTTATAAAGTGGGGAGTGCATGTAAAGGTCAATTTGAAATTGGGGAGTTTTCTTCAATTAACACAAAGGAAATCTCATCCTGGTGCTCGGGTCCTCAAGTCGGCGAAGGATGGCGTATCCGAGGGACTGCCAGATAAGGAGCAACGGAGTGGAGCCAAAGGAAGTAGACTTCAAGGCATACACGAAAGATGTCATCGGGACGAGATGAGGGCTTGGATGCATCCGAGGGACAAGAGCCGAAGGATGAGAGTTTCAAAGGGTGACTCCGAAGAGGATGAGTGTGAGTGTGTAACAATATCAGTCGACTGGTAAGGACACCAATCGACTGAACTTTCGGTAGGTTTTGAATGGCAGAATTAGTTGACTGGTCTGAATGACAATCGACTAGACTTTTCGAAAACTAGCTGTTGGCAGAGCACCAGTTGACTGGTCCTGGTGGCAGTCGACTGGTGTCGGGGCTGAGTTGTTTTGTTAATAACTCTCTCCTTTATTTAAAGGAATGATTGAGACTTGAGAAGGGTTAGCTCTTAAATGAGAAACCTTCTTGATAAGCTCCCTAAGCTTGACTCTTCCTCCTAACCCTAATTCTCATCTTGTAAAGAGGAAGAGAGATTTGTGAGAGGTTGTTCTTCACCAAGAAGGAGAAAGATCTAGCCAGAGATTGTCGGGGACTAATCCACTGAAGGATTAAAGGGTCGTCCACCTCAAGGGCACGCCGTAGAGTAGGAGCAAGCAATCTCCGAACCACATAAGCGATTAAGTGTTAGCATTGTTCCTAATTGTAGTTTACATTTTCGCTAGCGCAACTAACCGTTTAGGAAGAACAAAGCGAATTGGACGAAAAGCTATTCACCTTCCACTAGCCGCCCTACGATCCCGTACACTAGAGACCTTAGATTGTAATCATTTCAAGTTCTGTGAATTTCTAAAATTGTTAGGAGTTCAAATATATTTTCCATTATTTATTTCAGCTTTTCCAGAAGTATTAAAACCTAATAAAGATGAATCGACAAAAAACCCCATATTAGGCCTGATATGAGTTCATATCAGGCTCAACGTTGAATTTTTAACGATTCTTCCTTATTTTATTTAACACTTCTGGAGAAGCTAAAATAAATAATGGATAACATATTTAAACTTTTTCGATCTAAAAAATTCACAGGGACTGAAATAAGTGTAATCGGAGCTCTCTAAGTCTATTAATGGTTTTAATCATAATCCACTGATGGACTTAGAGACCTCAAATTGCAACAATTTCAAGTTTTGTGGATTTCTAAAATTGTAAGGAATTCAAATATGCTCGTTACTATTTAGTTCAATTTTTTTGAAGGTATTAAAATGTTATCAAAAGAATCAATTAAAGCTTAAACATCATGGGTGAGCAGCAGCTTAAACATCGTGGGTGTGTGTGTACCCTAAGGACCTTACCGTCCAATTTCATGCAAATCTTAACTTTTTTTATTTAAAATTTTTTATGTGTTTAATACTATAATCAACCCCATAAACCTTAAAAACAAAATTTAATTGACATAACTGACAGCTTAAAAAAAACAAAAAAACAAAAAATCAATAAAAAAAGATATGCAGGCGCGTCGTGGGTTTATAGATATATAAAAGTTATCTTGGACAACACACTGTGCACACCTATGTGTTAAAATACTAAACCCTAATGAATAAATCTTAAATTCTAAATCTTAAGGTCTAAAAAAAACTAAAGAAAAAAATTATACTTGATCCTCACCCGATGAGCAATGATAAGGTAATAAAATCACACACAAATATATGTGTGAGGCTCATGAGTGACTGAGTACGCAGGGCTCTCAAAAGTGATCCGGGTACCCTAGTGCAGGGCACTCAATCGCCCATAAACATCGTGCACGCGCGACCCATGAGCGTCGCGCACAAGACGCCACTCTCAGGATAATGAAATTGTGTGTGTGTGTGTATAAATAGAGAGATTTGCTCTATTGCAGATTGGCCACCGAACGTTATGCGCGATGTGACTCAAGTTGCCTCCCATTGAGACACCTCTTCGAAAGATTTTTTTTAAAATAGTGATTGAGTCACCTCCCATGCATGGGGTGTACCTCAATTTGTTTTATTTAATCAATATTTATTTCCATAAATCTTAAATAAATATAATATATCCCTGAGTTTCTAAAATTTTTTATGTTGAACACTATAACCCAAGTGGAAAGCTTAAATCCTAGCAAAAAAATCTTATTAGCTTAAATATACTATGACCCCAGGGGCGAATATAGGATGTTAGATTTGGGGGTGCCGTATGACGAAAATAATGATTAAGTATAATAACGACCTCCTCAATCCTTCAAGATGCATAACATATATTTAATTAAAATGTATAAAATAGAGGGAAGATTAAATTTAGCTCTCGTAAGGATTGATCTTTGATGTGAATTCAAACTTACAATTAGGCCAACTATGAACATTTATTATTAAGGGCTAAATAATATATATATACTAAGAAAATAAAAAAAATTATACTAAAATAATATATATATATATATATATATATATATATATATAATGTTATTAAAAATGGGGGGGGGGGGTCGTGGCCACCCGGGTCCTACACCAAATCTGCCCCTGTATGACCCAACTCTTAAATCTTAAAATCTTAAATGCTAAATACTTATAACATCCTCTATATACGTCTAAATTTTTTTATCTTGAATAATATATCCCAAAAGGGAAGCCTGAACCTTAGAGAGAAAATCTTATTAACTTAAACTCACTATAATAGAACCCCTAAATCCTAAAATTTTAAATCCTAAATATATAATAAATTTTCATAAATTAAATAAATAAAAATAAAAAATAAGCGATTGAGGTGCCTCCCCAGGGGTCTCAATCATTTTTTTTTAAAATTGATTCGAGGTACCTCCTATATAATGGGAGACATCTCAAATTAGCGCGCACAGGCACAAGGTCTACAATGGAGCACGCGCGCGCGCGCACACACACACGCGCACACACACACACTAAGTGAACTAATAACACTAGAAAAATAAACAACATATTTATCGACGGAATTCCATTAGTAAATACATTTACCAATAGAGTCCGACGGAATTCTCACTGTTGGCGTAAAATCTGTCGGTAATGAAGAACCGACGGAAATTTCATATCGTCGGTAAAATTTCCAATGGAAATAAAATTCTGTCAAAAGATTGGGCCGACAGAAAGAGAAATTTCCGTAGAAAATTTTTGATGGGAATTAGTCATTTCCGTCGGAAATTTCTGACGAAAATGGTATTTTTGTTGGGAATTTCCAACGAAAATCGTAATTCAGTCGGAAATACTGTTTTGATATCTTCCGACGGAAATTGATTTCTATCGAAAATCCATCGATAAAAAAAATCATGATTTAATTTGTATTTGGGATTATCATATATACAATTTACAATAACAACAGATATAAATGAAAAATAAAATATCCAGTCAAACCAATATACAGTCACAACATCAATCGCATTCAAAACAATATACAAACCTATCTCACATATAAAACATATCCAATACATTCAAAGCTACGAAACAACATGCAAATATAGCCAAAACATCCATACATATCAAAACACACATAAACACATCTAAACACATACAAAACATATCAGAACATAGCCAAAATATATTGACACTTTGATAAGTATGTTATCTATTCTCCAAAATAAATACTATAACATATAAGTATTAAGAGAACTCAAAGTACATATAAGTATTAAGAGAACTCAATGTGTTGTAGTTTGATGACTTACACGTAGTTATATTCTTATTTTCACATGCCTTCCAAGAGACAACTTCCGAAAGGCAGCATAGCCTATCAGAAATACTCCATCTTTCATTCTCCATTTTGAAAGCGAATCTAATCTTCTCTCCCTGACAAGTGCAACTGGATATTAATGATATATGAGCAACAACATCACAAACAATATACAAGTTGCAACAACATATGTCTAATTATATGCTTTTTTTGAATAAGAAAAAAACTATAGCATTACAAGAATTGACCTTTAGGAGCTACTTATGCCCGCAAATTTAAATGCTCTCTTAAAAGAAAATATGTTTTGCTAGAATAGGTGATTAGATTTATTATAAATTTTCTATTGACAAGACATTCTAACATATATACCTATATAAAGAGATGTTATGTAACATTTGGATTCAAGAAAATCAATTATTTCCTCCACTTATAATTTAACATAGTGCCAGAGCATATAGCAAAAAGGATCTCAATACAAACAACGCAAAAATACATAAACCGCATAACTAATTTTAATTGTAATAAAAAATACCTGAATCAAATATCAGATGCGGTAAGAGAAACAAACTATCATAGAGGAACCCTAAAATAAAAACCAAATCAACATATTAGTAGACTATATAAACAAAATAAATATATTTCACAAACTTTAATATTTAAAAAAAATACACATCCAAAAATACATTATTCATAAATTATAAATTAAAAAATTAATATGTAATTGAACATACCTAAAAAATAACTTAATCAACAAAGTGAGAGGGCCCTGGAGTGTGTTGAGGCAATCTATGGTCCGGAGTGATCATGTGTTTTGATGTTTGGGCAAAGGATTTAAGTTAGGTTTTCCCTTGTGTTCTAATATGTGTATGTGAGTGTGCAGGATGTGCAGGTTACACATATGGACTTAGCTAGACGGCTTCAATACGGTGAAGGGTGGCATGGAGACAAGCTGGAGGCTTGTGTGCACCCGAGGGACCATGGATGGCAGGGATGATGAGCCGAGGGGCACAGACTTCGAGGCATGCGTGAAGGATGACATGGAGACAAGATGGAGGCTTGTGTGCATCCGAGGGACGGGAGCCGAAGACGAAGAGGGCGCGAAGGCAACAGTCAAGACTGCTGGTGAAGAGTCAGCTGAGTCACGAAGGGACGAGAGCCGAGGGAGGAGGACTGCAAGGGCAAGCCGGGAAGTGGACTTCAAAGGGCACACGTGAAGGGTGACATAGAGGCAAGACAAAGGAAGGCTTGTGTACGCATCCGAGGGACAATAGCCGGTGGAAGAGGACTTCAAGGGGCAAGCTAAGGGAGTGTACCTGAAGGCACGCGTGGAGGAGGGTCTTTGGAGTGAGGAGAAGTGTTTGTATAGGCTGGGCCATCGACTGGTGATATAACAGTCGATTGTCAGCACAAACAGAAACTCACAAATTATAATTGACCCGAGACCCATCGACTGCTCTGGGAGAAGTCGACTGGTAAGTAGCCAGAATTCTAACGCTGAGATGCAACGGTCGAATCTGAGTGGGGGCAGTCGACTGCCCTGGGAGCAGTTGACTGGTAGGGTACTTTCCAGCCTTCAGCTTTATTTAAAGAGGCTCGGGTTTGGATGGAAATCCCTGACGAAACAAGCTTGGTTAAGGCTTGTTAGTAGTCTTAGGTGCTCAGAGGTGTACTCAATGTTGTGGCGAGGTTTCTCCACCCACAAGGAGCTACGCGAGCTAGCCGGAGGGCATCCGGGGAGTGATCCGCCGAAGGATCGAGGGATCGTCCACCTCACGGATTGTCGTGGAGTAGGAGTCTTCATCTCCGAACCACGTAAATAGGTTTGTTAGCATTGTTTAGTTTTATCTTATTATATTCTGCTTGCGCAACTAACCTTGTAGGAAGAACGAACCGAGAAATTGCTATTCACCCCCCCTCTAGCAACCTACATCGATCTAACAGAGTGTCCTGTGATGATGGACGAGGCAAAGAAGCTAGGAGAGATCGCATATGACTCATGGGTTCTCTATTTTCTGCCATAAGCTTCTAATGCTTCTCATCTTTCCTTACATCTTTAGCGGTCCTCGTCGTTTCATCAACGACCCTCTTCTCTTTCTCAGTGGTCTTCCATTCTGTCATCTCTCCTAGAATTGATTGAACTTGAGTGTGCAGATCTCGATTTTCCTCTAATATCCTGTGCATCTCACTAGAATAAGATGAACGGTAACTGGAACGCCCCCTCGGAGTCCTCAAGTGATCGTTAAATGAAACTTTGGCCTGAGAGCCAAGACTGTAGAAGGTGGAGTTCTTTGTCCGTCGACCGACAACTTCATAATATATGTCATTAAGTGTGTCGGTGGATATAAATTGTGACTCTCCCCCTTCTACTGCAGGCTGAGATGCCTCAGCGACCCTCTCAATGATTTCTGCCTGTATTATAATACATAACATAATTAAAATGTAATTCGATGAAAAATACTAAAGGTAAGCAAAATAAAAACTAAGTAATGTTCTTATATAGATGACCTCAGAACGAGAATCAACGAATATGTCATCTTTTTTCTTGTGGGTCTTCACAAAGACCTCCATACTGGTGGGTCGTCGAGTTAGCTCTTGTTCCTGTATACACAGATATTTTAGGCAAACATCATACAAGTATGGTAATGAATAAAAATTATACTTTGTATCAACTTTAAATTAAACTCACCAAATCAAGAGCATGCTCTACCATAGATTTTGAACGAGACGTATGTCGAGCAGTTTCGGTACTCGAGCCACCTGGCTCGGTGTTTCTATTAGCTCGAGCCTTATCGACACTTTCTTTCCACCACTGTTTAGCACAGGTGGTCATCCATGCACTCCATATCTCCTCAGAAATATACGTCGGTTTCATGCCCTTTTGTCTAACATAATAGAGGTAGTCTTTGTAAAGCTTGCCCCAGTAAATATTCCATATTGCTTTAAAAATTTCCTCCTGACCCTCCTCCCATGTATATCTTTTTTGTAATTGAAAATTGAAAATTTAGTATATTAATGAGTAAATATAATATAAAAATCAAATATATATTGATTTTATTTACTACAAATTTATAATAATAAAATATCTTCATTTCTTGATCTACATGCCTCCATGTTGTAGATCTACATGCTCGTTCGTTAACTTTTAATTGTGATATAATTAAAAACCCTATGACCATCTAGAGTAAAATTACATAACAAAAAGAAAATATATTAATAAGATATTAAAAATAATATACGAACATTAATTACTAATAATAACAAATACTTACACATCTCCAACAACTCGTAAAACACGATGACCATGGGGAATTACTGTCTGCTGCTCTGCGATAGAAATGTCTGCAAAATAATATATAACAACACATCATAATAAAAGTGAGTAACAAGGTAATATAGATACAAAACAATATTAAAACATAACTTTCTAGATGAACAATAATAATACTATTTACATATCATTAGCATCTATGTTCTCCTCACTACACTTAGACAACAAGATCCTCACTGCTGGATATCTCTTCATCATCTATATCCTCATAAGTCACATTAGCATCTACAAATAAATCAGATGTGGATGGGAGTTGTGAATTAACAAAATGTCTGTCTACTTCGTCATTCTGAAATACATCATGATTTTGAGCAGTGATGGTGTTCGGCGTTTCTATAGTCAAGCGAGGATTCATTTGACAAACAAACAACCATTCACTAGGTCTTCTTCTTTTCGTAGGGTATTCAAGATAAAAAAACCTGACCCTCTTGTATCCCAAAAATAAAAGGTTCAAATTTATTGCACCTTCTATTTTATTAACCTCCACTAATTAATAGTTTGATGTATTCTTGTACCTGTTCTTAGGGTCGGATCATACCATGAACATTTGAATAATACACACCGTTTTATATGTAATGCAGGATATTCAATTTCTATGATTTCATCAAGTCTGTCATAGTAATCAAACTTTGTGTTATTGTTGTCGATATATCCTTTAACATAAACTCCAGAATTATATGTTAATCTCCGTGAAACTCGTAGCGCCACATGGAATCTGAGCCCATTAACATAGTATTCAGAATAGACCTTTATTTTACGGAGCGGTCCTGATGTAAGATTCATTATTCTATCATCTTGCACATTTGATATTCTGTGGTCTTTCACCTACAAAATTATAACATAAATTAAGACCGAACTGAATAGACATAAATACATAAATTTTTTGACGATATTACAACTTACATATATTTCAAACCATAATGCAAATTCGGCCTCTAACTTTTCAGTGACCTCACTTGCACCCAGTGATGGATTTTGTATATATAGTTGTTGTTCGTATAAGCTGTGACAGAGGAATATTTTAAGACAATTGGGATATCAAGCAAACAATTAAAATAGGAGAAGTCAACTTGCTTTACGTATGGTTTGACCTCTTCACAATTTAAGAATATATATGTTCTTGCAGTATCATATTCTTGTTCAATTAACCATCTAGAAATAGATGCACCCATTGACTTATTGGGAAAGTTGAAAATAGAAAGCATTGATGGGTCATTCAGTTGAGCATCATTAGAATTTCTAGTACACTTATGATGTCTGGTTTTCACATTGTCAGCAAAATAATAGGAGCAGAAAGAAGATGCTTCTTCAACCAGGTAGACATTACATATTGACCCCTCAACTTTTGCTTTGTTACAAATATTATTCTTTATTTTTCTTAAAAATTATTCGAATGGATATATTCATCTGTACTGCACTGGACCAGCTATTTCTATCTCATATGATAAATGTACTGGTAAATATTCCATTGAATCAAAAATACTTTGGAGAAAGTCTTTCCAAATGTACTGGTAAATGTACTGGAATAAGTTTTTGCATGAACTCATGACAGTCATGACAATTCATTCCAAACATCTTCAACTTGTTCATATCCACGCATCGAGCCATATTTGAGGCATACCCATCAGGAAATTTTATTTCTCTTAACCAATTATATAAAATTTCTTTATCATCTTTGTCTAATGTATAACAAATCTTTTAAAATCTATTGGTTGTTTGATTCATATGCAACTCTGGTCTGTTAACTAGTTCTTTTAATTCATCACGTGATTTTTCTGTGTCTTTAGTTCTTCCAGGCACATTCATGACAGTGTTAAAGATATTATCAAAGATTTTTTTCAACATGCATGACATCTAAGTTATGTCGAATGAGAAGATACTTCCAATATGACAACTCCCAAAAAATACTCCTCTTCTTCCATCCACACTTGCACATCTTAACAATGTATTTATATCTCATCAGAACCAAGTTGAGATACTGGTAGGAAGCCATAGTTGTCTATTTGTTCAATAATCTCTTCACCTGAAGCATAAATTGGAGAAAGTTTTCTGACTACAACATTCTTTAGAAAATTTTATTTGTTTCGCCTGAAAGGGTAGTCGACAGGTAAAAATTTTCGATGATTATCAAACCAAGATACCTTCCCACTATAAGGTAATGAAAATGCATCAGAATCTGTCATGCAGTGTGGGCATGCTAATTTTCAGCTGTGCTCCATCCAGATAACAATGAGTATGCTGGAAAATCACTGATTGTCCATAATAATGCAGCTTGCAAACGAAAATTTATTTTACTTGCAACATATAAGTCATTGACCCTACATTCCATAATTCATTCAACTCGGCAATTAGAGGTTGAAGGAAAATATCTATCTTATCTTTGGGATTGGTTAGACCAGGAATCAGTACAGTAAGGAATATAAATTCATCTTTCATGCACATCCATGGAGGAAAATTATAAGGTGTCAATATTACTGGCCAAGATGAATATTGTTGTCCCGACTGACCAAATGGCTGAAAACCATCTGCAGAAAGTCCCAATTTGGCATTCCGAGATTCCATTGCAAATAAAGGATATACAGTATCAAGATGTTTCCATGCAGGGGAATCACAGAAATGACACATAATACCCGCTTCGTGCTCATGCTCATGATGCCACATCATGTAGCTTGCTGTAACGGCAGATGCATATAAGAATTGAAGTTAGCAGTTAATGGAAAATAATACATGACTTTCCATGCAATATTTTCCTTCTTCTTCCCTAATATATGAGTACGATGCTTATAACGCAGGTGATTACAGATTTTGTATTTACTCAGTTCATTGTCTTCATTCCAATATATCATGTAGTTATTTATACAACAATCAATCTTCTCTACAGGCAAACCTAAACCTCTAACCAATTTCTTTGTATTGTAGACGCTATCAATCATTATGTTATCAGCAGGGAGTAACTCTGACATTAATTGACATATTTCGTCATAACATCTTTCTAAAAAATGATGTTCTGCTTTCATATTTAACAACCTTATAGTAGCTGATAACTAAGAATGCCAGAAGGAATACCTTCTCATAATTCTCTTTCACTAAACTTTAACATTTCATATAATTGCTGATATTCAAGTGTAGGTATTTCATCTATGTTGGAATAATCAGCTGCATTCATCGCATCTTGAACCATTGATTGCATTGCAACATCATTAGTTGATGATTCGAGGGTCACAACAAAAGTATCAGATGATGAACCAACAGAAGGGTCAATTGATTCACATACATAAGGTTCTCCGTGACAGTATCAGTTATAGTAGTTTGACACAAAACATTTCTACATATATGTACTCTCACCGTATCATCATCACGGTAGTTTATATTTATGTATTTTCTATGATTATAATGACACTTTAACTTATCACCATCTATACATTCTGGATGACTCTTAACAATGTTTATAAATTGTTCAAGATCAATAATAAAATTATCTATGATAAATCCATTGTCTAATCGGTTATACATCCAAGCTTTGTTCATATATATTGTTGCCTAATCAGAATAAAATTAAAATATTAATAAGCTTTTATAAATTGAATAAATATAGTAGTAAAGGTTAATTAAATATTATAAATTGTTAAATCTAGTGAAAATATCATGAGCTTAATTAGTTCACATTAACGTTTATTTTAATGTATGTTTATTTTTTTATTCTAATTAAAAATTTAATTAAATTAATCAAATTAAATCAAGTATTTAATACTTTTACCACTTACTACAATTTTCATAAGTTTATAATTAAAATTATTCTAATTAAAGCAAATATCATGATGTTGAGTAAATATACCTAAATTATTAATTTTAGATGCTAGCTCTTATAATAAGTTCTAAAATATCATGCTAAATTAACAAAATAAGTAAATCATATAATAACTAAAGGTACCTCATTAATAAACACTAAAATAACATATAATTGCTAATTTAACAATATTCTACCATAACAAAAATATAAGAACGAATTATACCCGAATAAGATGTAAGTTGGAGAAGAGTAGCAAAAATAATAACCAAAGAACAAATAAATTATAGTTAAAATAATTACAATATTTTAAAAATAAATTAAACAAATTTATATAGGCCGGAAGCACATCAGCAGCTGCCGGTGGCAGCCGCAAGGGACAACGGCAGACCGCAAGGGTCGGCAGCTGCTGGTAGTGGCTTGCGGTCGCCAAGACTTGGTCGGCCTCGCCCCGCCAGTGGCCAGACGACCAAATGTGGCCGGCAGTGGCCAAATTTCGCCAGCGAAGCCCGTCCGAGGCTAGCATCTACCACAGGCAACGAATTTGGTCGGCAGGATGCGGCAGGTCGGAGATAGGAGAGGGAAAACAAACAAAAAAACATATCAGGAGAACGAGCGAGGGAGGAGGCGATGGTGCGCGGAGGAGTTCGGGTGAACAACTTGCGCGAGGAGGAGCGAGGGAGGCGTGCCCTAATTTTATTACAAATTTCCAACGGAATTAAATTTCCGTCGGTAATTTCCGACGAAAATCTAATTCCGTCGGAATTATTCCTTTGCCACATGGCTAAATAAAAATTTCCCGACGAAAATGGCAATTTTGTCAGGAATTTCCTGACGGAAAATAATTCTGTCGGAAATTTTCGACGAATTTATATTCCGTCGGGAATTTCCGATGAAATTTATTTTCCGTCGAGAATTTCGTCGATATTTAATATTTTTGTTGTAGTGTAAATAGCCAACGACTAGGTTTAGCTAAAAAATCATTAGTAAGTATGAATGTATGATTTTTAATTAGCTTATCAAACAATTATATTTTTTTATTTATAAAATCTTCTGCCTAGTAATTAACTATTAGATTTAATTTAATCTGAAATATGACTGAGAAAATTTAAATTGATTCTTTTATAAAATTATTTTTAGAAAAACTATTATTACTTTCCATTTTACATAATTTTTAAAAATATATATAATTTATATTTCATAATTTTTTTAATATCGTATTTTATTTATTCGAGTAACACTAATAATATATCTAAATTAAAAGGTCCTAATTGAAATGATTATCTTATATAGAAATTTTTGATCAAGTTCCCTCTCAATAATTAAGCTTCCATTAGATAATTTTTCTTAATAATAGCAACTAATTACGGCCCGTGTTACTCTCAACAGTCCGATTAAAGGGAGACAATTACATTTGTGATCGTGATCAATCATAAGACAATATTGTTAATTTAATTTTACTTTTTTGTCTTTTTAAAGACTTTTTTTGTTCTTTTCACGTTGGAATTGGGCTGTGTCTTGTCAGGTCAATTAACCATGATTAGTTTAGTGAAATGGTATCCATGATTAAGACATGCCTCCTTCCGCAATAAAAGAAACCACCATCATAATTACGTAACCCAATTGAAACTAATTAATTGACATTCAACATAATCTAATTTTTTGATTTATCGAATTATAATATCAATGTTTTCCAACTTCGATGTTAGAAGAGAAGGAAGGTTACAACCACGTTATTGAGTATTACCATACCATCTATAAGGCGAGATAGATAATTACCCCAGGGTTCAACCTTTCTAGGGGTATTTTTTAAAATTATATCTAAACAATAAAAGATACGAACGAGACTAAATCCGATTCCTCATAATTCGAAAGTACATACTGACACATGACTCTTCTTTATACATGATTATTTTCTCTAATATTCTTTCCACCAAGATCCGAATCTACTGAATAAGATGTAATCTAATAACTTCTGCGACTTTCATCTTTGTCCTGCAACAAGTAACATTAGGCACGAATCCACCGAACCATAGTTATCGTAATTTTCTTCTGTGACTTTTTTCTTCGTCCTGCAATACACAATACTAGTTACGTTCTAATCGCGCGATGATGATCTATTCGTGCGACCTAATTGTGCTCATTCGTGCGATGACTGTCACACACGACACCGTCTAGCGGTCGGCTTCTGTTTGCGTGACCTAATCATGCGGCGTGATGTATTTAGTATATTTATTATTTACAAATTAAAATTTATAATTATTTATCATAATAAAAAAATATTTTTTATTATTTATTTGAGACCCATCTAATACCGGAACGGCTCTAAGAATCTTCTCCTTTAATATGATATTGCAAAATGGATCGCTTACTGATAAAGAGTTCTTGAAAAGATCATAAAAAAGCGAAAAAGATACAGTACAAGTCCGATCCTTTGCTTCCCAAAAGCATTCGCCACCTTGTTTCTTCCACTGTAATAAGATTATGTTCTTAAATGACAAAAAGTTAAAATCATCATGTTAGCGATCCTTCGCTCACGATCTCATGCAATCTGAAGAAGATAATTTACGGAGATTTACTCAACCTTAATTGAACAATTTTCTTGGAAAGGGATACAAAATAAATTGAAATAGTATTTGTACCTGTCAAATATTAAATCATGCATCTCTAATGAAAAATATTGAGACAACGTATTTTATAATTTTTTTTTAAAAAATGGAACATGAATCTTACGTTGGAATTCTTAATAGCATATTTCTATTTTCTAATTTACTTTAATCATCGATAACAGTTTTTTTTTTCCCAATGAAAAGCCCTGCTCGAGTACCATCTCGGTTACCGGCGGAATCTGTTCTTGCTTCTTCAAAAAGTTACCATTTTTCTCCCAGGAGTCTCCTGGTAAATCTCCACTTGCCACTTCCTACTCCCACTGCGTTTAAGCTTAACCTCCATTGGCCATTTCCTGGAGCTCCGCAGATTCTTGTTGGCTCGCGCGCCTTGAGATTTTGCTGCAACGTGAGTTGAGATTTCCTTCAGATTTCAACCATGGTAAGTAGTTTTGGGAATGGTGGAAGAAGCCAACCTCAGTGTCGTTTTTTTAAGGCCCATTGATTGATTCCTTCCTCCACTTGCTTTCAACTTCCAAGCTTTCCAACTGCAGATACCTTTCCCCCTCCATCCTTAGCATCCACATAGAAGAAGATTAGCCAGCAAGGGAGGTCAGCAACTCCCCTAATCCCAGCTGCATTTGCTCCGAAATGCTTGAATCTCCCGCTTAAAAGTCGAATTTTGATGGCGGATTTTGTACTACTGGCTCTTGTTGATTGATCTGGAAGCTGATATACAATGGCTTCAAGGTCGGGTTTTTCCAGGTGGTGGGCGAGGGAGAAGCGGCAGCAGCAGCCGGTGGTGGTGACGATGGAGAACCCTAACTACTCCGTTCTCGAGATCGCAGACGACGAACCGCCCCCCGCCACGGACAAGGGCCGCGGCAAGAACGCTAAGCAGCTCACCTGGGTGCTTCTCCTCAAGGCCCACCACGCCGCCGGTCGCCTCGCCTCGGCGGCGGCGTTGCTGTGGGCGCTGCCGGGAGTGGTCGGAAAAAGGTTGGTTTCCCATCGGCGGCGAGTCGATGCTTCTGAAAAGCCCCATTTGCTGCTGAAGCTAATCAAGGGCTTCTTGTTCTTCTCCCTGGTCGCGCTGGCATTCGAGCTCGTCGCATACCGGAACCGGTGGCACTTCCGGCAACCAGAAATATTGCATCTGCCGGAGGCGATCGAGATCCAGGGGTGGATCCACTCTGCCTACCTCTCATGGCTTTCCTTCCGAGCCAACTACATTGCTTACCCGATCCAAATCCTATCAAATATGTGCATAGTTTTGTTCATCATACAATCTCTGGACAGGATGTTCTTGTGCTTTGGCTGCTTCTGGATCAGATTGAGGAACATCAAACCAAAGGTCGAAGGGGACCCTTTCCCTTTCAAAGAAGACGATGGCTACAAGTACCCCATGGTTCTTGTCCAAATTCCTATGTGCAACGAGAGAGAGGTAAAGAAAGATCTCAATGGAATAACTAGTAGCAATTAGTACTTTGATTGATTGAACGGATTGATTCAGGTGTATGAGCAATCCATCTCTGCGGTTTGCGAAATCGATTGGCCGAGAGATCGATTGCTGATTCAAGTGCTCGACGATTCCGATGACGAGACCATCCAGCTACTGATCAGCGCCGAGGTTTCCAAATGGAGTCGGAGAGGCGTAAACATAGTGTATCGACATCGGCCGGCGAGGAGCGGTTACAAGGCGGGAAATCTCAAGTCCGCTATGAGCTGCGAATACGTTAAGGACTACGAGTTCGTCGCGATATTTGATGCTGACTTCCAGCCCAATCCTGATTTCCTCAAGATCACCATTCCGCACTTCATGGTTGGTGGCATATGGAAGGAAATTCAACTCCTCGTCGAGTTCTATCTATCTATCTATCTATCTATATGATTTTGCTGTGCAGGGGAATCCTGAGCTCGGACTGGTCCAGGCGAGATGGAGCTTCGTGAACACGAACGAGAATCTATTGACTCGCCTTCAAAATATCAATCTGGCCTTTCACTTCGAAGTGGAGCAACAGGTCAATGGCGTCTTCTTGAACTTCTTCGGATTTAACGGGACGGCGGGCGTATGGAGAATCAAGGCGCTGGAGGATTCGGGAGGATGGCTCGAGAGAACCACCGTGGAGGACATGGACGTAGCTGTTCGCGCTCACCTCCATGGTTGGAAGTTCATCTTCTTAAATGATGTAAAGGTTCGATCGTAGTTTTCGGATATCGATCGAGAATGTCTTGCCCATTTACTGATCAAATAGATCGATCTGTATGCAACAAGCTAGGTGTTATGCGAAGTCCCTGAATCTTTCGAGGCGTATCGGAAGCAGCAGCATCGGTGGCACTCTGGTCCGATGCATCTATTTCGGATTTGTCTTCCGGCTATTATAGCTTCAAAGGTAATCCAATCAATCCAATCTCATTGCTATGAAAGCTAATTAACATATTCATGTGCAGACGATCAAGTTTGTGGCTTTATATATTGCAGATTTCAATATGGAAGAAGGCAAACTTGATTCTACTCTTCTTTCTTTTGAGGAAGTTGGTTCTTCCTTTCTATTCATTTACATTATTTTGTGTGATTCTTCCACTGTCCATGTTCGTCCCGGAGGCCCAACTGCCTGTCTGGGTCATCTGCTACCTGCCCATCGTAATGTCGTTCCTCAGCATTCTTCCGGCGTTGCGTTCGTCCCCCTTCATCGTGCCTTACCTTCTCTTCGAAAACACCATGTCGGTGACCAAATTCAATGCCATGGTCTCGGGACTATTCGAACTCGGGAGTTCGTACGAATGGGTCGTCACCAAGAAGGTCGGCCGGTCATCGGAATCCTCCGGCCTCCTAACTGCTGCTGCTGCAGGTCGTAAGGAATCTTCAATGGGATTAAACCTTCCACAGTTCGACAGCAAGCTACAATCCGTAAACGCTGCGTCGTCTGCTACTTCACTGAAAAAGGCCAATAAGATCTACAAAAAGGAGCTGGCCCTTTCGTTCCTCCTCCTCACTGCGGCCGTTCGGAGTCTGCTGTCGGCTCAGGGGTTCACTTCTACTTCTTGCTCTTCCAGGGCGTGTCGTTCCTCGTAGTGGGTCTCGATCTCATCGGTGAGCAAATGAGCTGATAGATTGGATTTTTTTTTTCTTTTCTTTTTCAAGTTTTTCTACTGCAACTTAAACAAGTGATACTAGAGAGCTTCGTTGCATCTCTTCTCAAACAATAAGACCAAAAGCTATGTATAGTTTGCATTGATTCAGTTAATTATTACACAGTTAAAAAAAGAGAAGCTTATTGGTTTTATTAATTGCCTGATCACTGAGTGCTTGCTCCACTTCGGCCTTTCTTTCTTTCTTTCTTTCTTTTAATTATCATTTGGGTGCCCTAATTTTTTTATGAGGACGACTGTCGACTTGGGTTTTGGTCGGTGTGGTCTTTTTATAAACTGTCGGCAGGAGCAATGAGACTTGTGTTGAATAATTGAAGGTATGAAGAAGACACTTTGTTTCCAGCATTGTGGCCCTTCGAGGAAGACTGCCACTAGGGCTGTAAACAAGTTGAGCCAAATTAAGCTTTGAGGATGTTCAAACTTGTTTGATAAGCTAACCAAGCCAAACCAAATTTAAAATGAATTAAACTTTTAAAATGATTATTCAAGTTGGCTTGATTTATTTTTTATGAACATGAGTTTATTTGAAGCTTGACTTATTTAGATGTTATTGAATTCTTAATTCATGCTTGGCTTGAACTTGGTTCAAGATTAGGCTGTTTAGATGTTATCAAGCTCTAAATTCAAGTTTGTTTGATTTTTATTGAATTTATTGAACTTGATAATTCAAACTTATTTGTTTATTATATTTTATTTATTTAGTTTTATTAATAAATATTATTCATGAACGTTGTTGATAAATATTAATGAGCTAAACACATATATATTTAAACTTATTTATTTAGCTTAACGAGTTGTTCATGTTTGTTTGTTTAATTGTTCTTGTATGTATTGAACGAACATAAATAAATTCTTATCAAATCGAACACTAAACTTATTCACAACTTAATTCATTTACCCCTAACTCCTAATATTAGTCATGATGATAAAATACAGTTACACATAAATTTTAAGAATAGCATTAAATAATTTGATTTGGTAAATTTATATGTTTATTAAGTTTAAGTATTATCTAACACGATAAAATTATTATTATTTTTTATCTAACGACAATAATATAACCTATATTAAATTATCAACCCCACTTATAAGCTGCTTATATATATTTTAAAATTTCTCCACGGAATGGACTGATGATTAATACGTGAATGTTGTCACTTTAAATTTGAGAGTCAAAACTTGACAAAGTGAATGTGCACGCCCTCCTCACATACTAGCCACAACAATCGGCTTAGTAGTCTCAACGAATCGTCTTTTGTCACCTTATATATATAAACAAATTTATACTCTACAAGGTCAATTGATTTTGGATCTTAAAAGCTTATGCCTTCAAACAAGGCCTGAAGAAGAAAAGAAAAGGAAAAAACACAAAATCAAAATCTAAGAAATTTAATCGTGCATATTCAATCTGATTAATATACTTGGAACATATCAGGGGTTTGGACTACCAGTTTTACCGTCCAATTGGCTCATCTATCTACTCGAATTTTATAACTATTGCCACTGCAGATTCAAAACGATATCTCATGCAGGACCTGACCTCTATTCATCCACCATCAAACAACTAGTAATGAAAGATCGAAGGGTCCTAAACCGAAACCTCAAGTCAAGGCCACCGCACTATGCAATATTATCATACATGTAGACCATTCCAATCATGGTTATTAAAGTCAAGGCCCAGTAACGAAACTCGATTCTTTACTCTGATGCACGAAAAGAGGTTGTCACTGCCCACATCACCAGTCACCGACGCGTTCATGAAGCATATATGGTTGATGATTTGATTCCATGGACAGATAGAAAAATCAACAGCCAGTCTCTACTAATAATTATATAACACACTTGAGAGTTACTAAATTGTGTCCGAATCTTGATACTACATTATTGATGAAGACCGATGAATTCTTATAACACAAAAAATGTATCTTTGATTCCTCAGCATGACAAGGAAGATATAAGTCAATTATTGAATCATGTAATTTACAGGTATAGCAAGACTTGGAGCCCACCATTAGTCCTATACAATCAAAATATATATATTCCTCTGGGCTTGACACAAATGATAAACATATGATATTCTGTTCGGATTGGAAATTAGGAGAACGAGTTTGATCCTGATATTCTCAACGGAAAATGGACCCATTAGGGTCGAACTATGATCTTGACTTGCGTTTTCAAAGGAAAATGACATAACAAGTGTTTAATAGTTGAGAATGTCTACAATTTTCAATTTGAAAATTAAGAGATTTTGATCGAAAATTCTCAATGGAGCATGAACCCATTGGGGTGCCTACCAACTCGAATCGTGTGTGTTCTATCGAACCTACAACACCTTCAACTCTCCTTCAGTCTTCCAGCTATAGGTGACGAAGCAATCGGCATACTTGGAGGCAGCGGAAACAGTGGTGAACAAACAATGAGCGATACATCACATCGTAATTAAATGTTATGAGTTGCCTCGCATTGAATTTTGTTTTGTGGCAGCCCATTAAATGCCTAGCTCGTGTATGTCGGATGTCATTTACTCACGTTCCACGACATGGGATGGAAGTGAAGCATCAAGGTCACACTGTCAGATCCTATAATCTAAGTAGCAGCCTTAAAACCCAAGCTCAAGCTTTGTTTTTTTAGCTCTCTGCTTGATTTGATTTGACCATCAACTGCCTTTGCTAGCTCCATCAACTATTATCATTAGCCTCCGAGATTATAATGCAACAAACGGACGTCAAATTGCCATTCAAGCATCCGTAATTCGATCTGAACTATGATACATTTTGTGAGAATTTTTTTTCTAAATGGACATACAATCACGAGATACTAAACTTCTGGATTGTCCGCCACAAGCGCATTCCAATTTATCCTAACAGTCGATGAAAAATTCCGTAGGATCTAATCAATCGATTCGATTCATTATCAACTGTCATCATTTAGCACCCTAGCCCCACCATGAATCTCTGTTAGTTTAGCAAGTCCAATAGTCGATCAGATTTCACCCTTTTGGGCTCAACTCTTGTGACAGGTGTGCTAAACAGTGAGAGCGACCGAATCAAACTGCCCCTCCATATTCACATGATGTTGAATGTGGGAATGGACGGCCAACCTAACCGACACATTTGGAGCTTTGCATGTGGATTTTTGGTATCAGGTTTGTGTTCCTCATTAATTTTGCCCAATCTCTTACATCCAATACTTGTGCCAACCACAGACACTCTCCAAAGCTAAGCTGTCCTACTAATTGCTCAAAGTACTAGACTCTTAACTACTTTAAATACCAGGTGGTAAGGAGTTAGTCGAGTTAATGCAGATTACTATAACAAAGGCCAGAGTAGGATGGATACTGTAGGCGCGTGACTCAGCGACAACTGGTTTAAAGTTAGAATCTTTAGAAAGTGAAACAAACACTTCCACGTAATCATGAAAGGGTGGATTTTGATAAAATATTGGATCAGTAGTAGATAAAGTGACCGATCAGATTCTCATCAAATTCGTCTCCGTCAATCCGCCTCATAAGTCAAATACGGGAGGACGGTAATATGGAAATACTATCGATACTGTGCATACGTAGCGAGGTGGACAAAATTTGTAAAATATTACTGATCCCAAATCATCATGGTGGCATAAGCCACACGCTATAATTATCAGCGTCATAGGACAAAGGTATTTTGATAGATGCATGGGGTGGTGGAGATTGATCATTCTTGCAAAAACAAAATCATTTTTATTCGTAATTAGACGAGAATTTTTTTCCCTAATAGTGGTATTTTTGACAAAATAAATCACTGAGAACAACAAATATTTTTTTCAATAATTTACCGAACTACATAAATAAAATTTTAGAATATCCAAATGGATGTGAATCCTGAAATGTTAAATTTCTGAACCGTCCGTCATACGTTTTCAGATTTATCTTGACAGTCCGTAAAAAACTTTCGTAAAACTGAACCGATCGTCCGAGATTCGACGTTATCCAATCATCATTAATCATGTTTTAGAATATCCAAAATAAAATATCAAATAGATAAATTTTAAAATTATCAAATTACGTCTCCAATATTTATTTTACCCTCTTCTTATTTTCTCAATCGATTCACAAATTTACCATTAGGAATGATTTTGTGATTGTAATATTCCACCAATCGAATAACTCGATCATAAAAGAGTTGAAAAAAATCATTATTATCTATATATAAATTAATATTTAAAAGCATAGATATATCAAAAAAATTAGACAAGTATATCAATTTTGATTTAAAGTGATTCAAAATTTTCTAAATTATTAAACATCAATTTAATATATTATATTAAAAATAATAAACTTTTTTAATACATTTCCAATCAAATTACATTCCACCAATCGATTACTAAAAAAAACCAGAGCAAAGAGGTATTAATGCAGCTTAGATAAGCACATCAATCTTGATTGGGAGTTCTCTATATCCATTAATCACTTTTAGACGAAACTGACCAATAGATCTAAGCCATTCAAAAAATCAAAAATTTAATATTGTCCAATATAAGAGAGTTCCAGGATGTAATTTGTGATGTTGAGTATCATTGTCGTAGAAATTATATTGAATAATTAACATTTGATATAATTTTTCATGTCAAAAATAAATTGAAAAAATCATTACTTTCAATATATATCTAATTAATATTTAAGGACATAAATATATTAAAGAAGCTTAGATGAATACATTGAGTGATTTAGAATTCTTTAAATCTATCAAGCCAATCAATTAACAACAATATGAGAGGTAAAATGGATATTGAATGTGATATGAATATTCCGAACTTAATGTGATAGGTAAACTGCTGTATTTTCTTCAACTTATTTTCAAGAAATAGACAAGCCCTTGAATTTGGCATTTGCTCTTCATTTTTTTTATTTACCGAAATGATTTCATGTTTTTTTGTTATTTGATTTTTAACAAAATGCCTAGACATTTTTGAGGTATCTTTCAGTTAAAAATTCCCTAGGACTATTTAAAGAACTAATTCCAATATCAACTTAGGCTCTGGAGAACGCATCCACCTCTAAAACCAACTTACCTGGCTGACATAAATTATTCAAGACCTTACGCACTATTAAGAGCACGTATAAACAGCGCAGGCATTTACCCTTCAAGAGCACAATCAAGACACTGCCCACGCTCTAAAAATCGAATTATAGATCTCAGATATTTAATTTTAATGTACAATAAAACAAAACTAATCCAGTTAAAAAAGGAAAATCAGTGATAAGCAGCAACAAAACAAAGATTAAACTTTTATCACAAACGGAGAGAGATGGCCTACAATGAAGCAGCAAACGAGATTGTCAGCAGCCTAGATATGACCTGCAATTCCATTTCATGTCTGTTTTATCCCAAAGGCCAGGTAAATCATAGGGACCTGAAACAAGGAAGATGTGAAGATCAGCTTTATTTTGTGATTTACTTGGGGAAGACAACTTGACATCCGTAAACTAACACATGGAAATCTAAATTAAATAATAGTTTTAACAAAAAAAAGTTGATAAGCAAAACCAATATCAACTATTTCTATGTCAATTGTTAATTCAATTGACTCTTTAATTACTATAAATTAACAATTGAAGCCAACCAGCTAATTAAAAGATTTAAAGTTAAAGCCAGGGCAATTCCATTAACTCACTATTTAACAAACCATGGGTCCATATATAGACAAAGCAGGAGAAAGCAAAAAATAACTGGAAGAGAAGGTTAACATTCACTAATGCAAGTGCAGTAAAGTAAGAGAAGCAAGCTTAGATATGATACATATATCAATAAAGAAGGGAGAAAGTTTATCCTTTGTTGAAAAATCTCATGATTAGCTTTCTAGTTAACGAACCATGTGATGAAAGCAAAAAATCAAATGGAACAGAAGGTTTACAGTCACTGATGCAAATGTAGTAAAGAGAAGCAAACTTATATATGCTATATATCAACACAAAAGGGAAACAGGAAAAAGGAAGAGATCAGATCAAAACAGACAACTCCATCAGAGAGAATTACCAGATGTAAAGTCAACTTATATGAATAAAGATCAAGTACAAATGGAGAATAGGGAAAGAAATTAACCAAAATTCTCTATAACTTTTCAATTCAGGCAAGAATGTATATGGATTGAACCAATGTGGACTTATCTTTTGTAAAGGCTTCACAAACAGAGTTGTATACTTAATGCACAAGTGGCTTCAATTGCTTCATGTATGGGCTGTTTGGGTGAACAAATATCACCAAGCTCTCTACTTGAGGTGTGTTTCTAAGTTGAGTCTGATAATTCACCAGCTGGATCAAAGTAACAGGAAATGGAGGTTTTTTGACTCAGATATAATGTTTACTGGAGCATTCTACTGGGATTGATAGGGTTTACATTCCTTAGTGATTAGATTGGATGGTTTATTGGGATTGTGCTGCTAGTCGTGGTTAGCTTTCCAAGTAGGAGAAGCCTTCTCAGATGTCTACCTGAAGAAGGTGAAAGTTGTGGTATCATTGAATAGTTTGGTGTTTAATGAAGTTTGGTTTCATGGATATCTTGTTTATGCAAAAGCTAAAGTTGTGGGCTGTGCAGAAATCTTCAAACCAGTCTTTTGAAGACTGAGTATTCTTTGGTGCCTAAAGTCTGTTTTTTTTTAATGTTATTTACTTGTGCAATTGAGTTTCAGTTTATATGCTTGTCAGTTTCAAAACTGATCAGTAGTAGTACCAGTTTGTGTTTTCTCTTCATCTTGTTATGCATCATCTTATATGTCAATACAATTCTTGAATGAACACAATTTAACACATAAAAACCTTAAATTCTAACAACCAATAAGCTCAAACATATAAATATGTACTTCTTAAATGTATGGACCCATCCTGGTTACAAATATTGTCAAGGCAAAACTTCTTGCACGATACCACAAATTACATTTCATGTCATCTTAGCATGAATTAAAGGAAGTGTATCATCAAATGGATGTAGCAACTGACATGAGTGGTTCATAAATACATACTTTTTTTTTTTTGAAAGGATGCCCCAATTTTGAGTAAACAGACAGTAAACATGCAAGCCTTGTACGTAATCAAACATTTTAGTAAAAATAAATCCTTCTCAAGCATAATAGGTAAGAATTGACATAGAGTAAAAATCATGAACTGAACTATCTTCTAGTGTATTTAATGTATCAGCAAGTTCTAAACATAATCATTCTCGCAAATGCAATATGTATAGCAAGAAGCAGGTTCATAACCCGTCAAATTAGCAGCATAACGTGCACATTACTAATAAGATTTTTGAAGTTTTCTAAATATATTGCGCCTGCGATCGCCAAGTGAAACAAGGAAACAACTAGTCAAACAACAATAACAAAATAACAGCATATGTAAAGAAAACCTACGAGTTGCCAAGGGGGGAAACTTTCTAGTTCAAACTACAAACCTACAAAATCGTGCATGCTGCATCAAATCAAACGCATCAAAAGCAGAACTTCCTCTGATCTATAGATTACCCAACTAGAACCAATATTGAAGTTGTTAATCGGGATATAATAGATCAATGCTAAAAAGATAATAGCACATAAAAGAACAACGATCAAAGAAGATAACTTGGTGGGAAAATGAAACTTTCTGAGTTCAAAGCCTACGAAATCAAAAGCATAAGCATAAATTCCTTATCTGAGTAATTACCTAACCAGAACCGACGATGATGTTGTTGATCGGGATAAAGATTAGCTTGACGAAGAACCCGACGAACCCCATTACCACGAAACCAATCGCAGTGCGGACCGCAACCTTGGTGAACTCTGCGACGCCAATCCGTGTAGATCCATAAGAATCCAAATAAATAAGATCAAAATTTCGACAACGACACACCGATCCGAGGAAGCGAGCACAGAATCAACCAAACCGAACGAAAAATAGATAGGCGAACTGACCCTTGCGGTCGGGCTTGTGGCAGCGTTTGACAAGGCGGACGCTGTCCTTGGCGAACTCTCTCAGGGGATCGACCACGGAGTCCAAAGCGTCCATTCCGATCGCCGATGACGAAACCCTAACCGATACGAAGATCGAGATGCGAAGGAGAGGAGTCGAACAGCGAGACGTTTCAAGGCCAGAGGGACAAAACAGCATCTCACGCTTTTTATCGAACAGGCTCCACGGCTCCCGATCGGAGCCGTTCAAAGTGAGATCGGAAAATGAGTGAATCAACGGTCAGATAAAACAGCTCTTATAATAGGTACCAATATAATTGAATGAAAATCAAGGTTAGCGCCTAGCCACTCATAAGAAATTTATGCGAGTTATAAAATCACTAAGTTATATATTTAATATATATAATAAATACGACATGTGAATTTGTGGAAAATACGTAACTAGTTGACGGGAAAAGACTATTCATATTTAATTACATATGAACCATGAGAAGGGAAAAGACTATTCATATTTAATTACAATTACATATGTACCATGATAAGTGAAACATACAGCAGTGGAGCTACGTATGTGGCTACTCTAGCTGTAGCCCGTGGTCAATGATAAGAATAAAAAATTTTGAGAGAAATTAGAGAAGGTTAATTTGGAATGACGATGTTAACATTGGCAGCTAGCTCAGGATGATGACATCGACATCACTCATAGCCTACAACTTGAGATCAGCCTGGGTGAATAACCCGGGCTAACTCCGTCATTAGAAACACACATATATATACAAATTTATTATTATGTGGACTGCTCCCCGTGGCACATCCGCTTCTTAATCGATTGATCAATCGATTAGGAGACATCCAAATCGATTGACAAATATAATCGAGACAATTATACTTCAATCGATTCAAGATAATTTCTTGCATTGAATCGATTGAGCCAATCAGCTCAAGGCAAGAAAATTATCTTGAATTGATTGACAATCGATTCACAACAATTTCTTACTTTGAATCGATTGCGAGGCGTAACGCCTCGTGCCACGGCGATCAAATTCAATAGCCACAATGCTTCCGTTCCGTCGGACGAGATACTCCTAGGATTCACCTTCCATTCCTAAATTATAGTTTAGGTTGGACCAGACGGTTGGAGGTCATCGACGCTAGGCAATCGATTGCGCACACGCCTCCCAATCGATTGACGAATTAATTGGGAGGGATCGTGCACAAGCATGCGTCATAACATCCATTCCTATATATATATATATTTTGTTGAGGATAAGTTAGTACAGATTTGTGATCATTTGGTATAGTTGGACTTTATTATAAAAAAACATGTATCAAGGATAGTTTGAACACAATATTGATTATTGCCACTCAATGTCTATGAAAAGGAAACTGCAGTCACAATTTGAGGTTATGGAAGAGGCACTTCTCCTTGTTTGCTGAATGTTACTGACAACATCAACATATGGTTTATGGTTGTAATCCATTTCTTGAAGCGGATGTAGTCATCAAACTTTAGCTCAATCTTCCCTTGGCTAGTTGTCATCTCGATGGAATAAGAATCATCTTGATCTTGTACTGGGTCGCCAAGAGGGTTTGTGCGCAACTCAGATATGAAACCTACATTAGGTTAAGATCATTGGTTCTCCTTTGAAGGAATATTTGATGAAGTAATGTTCAACTTACATTCTTTGGCAGTGGAGAAGACCATTAGCATATTGATCGTTTTGATTTTGAGGAGAACTTTAGCATCCTTGTTTAAGATAACTGAGACTGATCTTATCATGCATTTGCCTATTTCAAAAGAGGGAATACTATATTAGCAGGGGTTGTTTGATGAGAAAAAACAAAATTAAGCTGAAAATTTTCAGTTTGAAAAGTCCAAACTGAATCTTACCGAAACAAAACTAAACTGAAATTTCTAGTTTTGTTCAGTTTAAAATTGTAAATTAAAAATAAATATATATTAACCAAAAAGCAGCAATCAGAAAATAGTTTCCAAGTGTGATTTCCATTGAGAATAATAGTAAAACTTCTCTTGATATTACTTACCATCAGGTGTTGCAACTTGGATCTCATCACCCTTTGCCAGCAATGCTCTGCATCTTCCAAAGTCAAAGTCAAACTCATCAAGAAGTTTTAGTGGACTGCCCTTTAGTTTTTCTGTATGGCTCTGTCTTCTTCTTAGTGTGGTTACACCTCTCAAAGCTGTCACATAAAAACAGAAGTAATTAGCATTTTATCAAAACATGCCCTAAAAAATTGGAAATAACTAAATTGTCCCCTCTTAAAGCAGAATTGTGTATAAATTTGCTTCATGATTTGAGACCAATATATCTGTTTCTGGTTGACAAATGGAAGTCTGGCATGCTTAACTTAGGGTGTCTCAGACTAATAGTGTAAGGTGTAGGAAAATTCTACTGTAAACACTTAAAATTCAGCTTATGATTATTCTGCGCCGCTATGAAAATCACATATTTACACTATTCTGAGCTTTGAGGCATACCAAGTTGAACGCCTTAGCCTTATTCTACAGCAAGCTAATTTGTAAATGAGCTAATTGGAGAATTTCCATAGTATTGCAGCATGTGAGCTTTGAGACACCCTAGGTTAAAAATATCAAACTTTCATATGTTAAAAAAAACACATTTTTGACCTAAAATTTTGTTGCAGGCAGTTTCATAATTCATTCAGCTTGTTGCTGTGAATTAACAAATTTGATTTTTGGTAAACTAAATTGCTGATAAGGTGCTCAGTTGATCTTTTCCAATCATCAAGGGCTTGTTTAAGCAATATGCTTATGATAATTTTCTATATGATGAGTGATTGGGTAAATGGAGTTGCAAGGGATAGTGTGTTTACATGTTGCTGTAGCAGCTGTTAGGGTGATGATGTTACTTGCATCTCTAGCAGTCACAGCTTCGTTAATGGCTGAAGAGATCTCGTCACGCTTTGCACCCACAGCCTCTGCAACTTGGGCACACTGTGCTGCCACTAAAGCAGCTGCCGAGGCAACTGCACTTTCCTTTAGTGACTTGTGTTTGTTGGCTTCTGATTCTTCCGCTGCAATGACTGCTAAGGCCGCTGCAACCCCTGCGACTGAAATGGCTGCGTGAATTTCTGCTTCATGCAAACGTTTCTGGTCCTTGCGCTTCTGCTTGATTTCCTTCAACCATTTCTTGATTGACTTCCCATTCCAAGATGCAATTTTTGTGAACTGTAAAGAAAATGCAGGAATGCCAGTATGGAATTTGTGCAGCACGCCAAGATCTAATTTTCTGCCTTTTGTACTAATATCAAGTTGAATCTAAGGATAAGATTAATCACATGTTTCATTTGAGGAAATGCATGCATGAGGAAGGAAATGGAATTACATCAATTTGACCAAATTTCAATGAATTGCAGCAATTCTCTAATGTAATCTAACTAGTTTCTTTGGATTTCTAATTTTCTAAACTTCTCATTCCTTGTGAGGTATTCATTACTAAGAAGAAATAAAAAAAGATCTGCAATCGACGATATCAATATTAAAATCATTTCATAGGTTTCCCCTATTTTAACAAACAATCAGATCGAAATACTTACTTTTTAAGAACAAATCCTAGTCAAATAGCAACTATTTGAAGCACTTTTATTTTTCATTATTTTTGGAACCCAAGGACAAACCTTTTGAATATGTAAAATACAGGATTTCTAATCCTAGTGGGAAAATTAGGGAAATGGGTAGTTAATTTATAGTGATAAATAAATTTGAATACCCTATCTCATGCAGCTCGGTATCAGCCTATTTTACCAACTAAGCTGTTAACACTAATACTTGAGCAGTTAGGAAAAGAACTTTTACTACTACCATACCCATTTCTGTCTTGTGCAAAGGTCATAATCCAGCTCTGGATGTATTGCCTTCTGAAGCCATATCCATGACTACAGGAACAAGGAGAAAAAAACTGATCGGTGCAGCATCTGCAATGTAATAGATTTACTTGCAAACAATTGCTTTCTTTTCTAACTCACCTTCAAATCATCGATCTTAATCTGTGAAGTTGTCTTGAATTCACCTTCATCCACTTTCAAGTTTCTTTCTCCTTTCTGCAGCATTAAATTCTTTAAAGTTTTAATCTATATGTTTCACAGGATTACAGGAATGAGAACAAGGGATCTACTCACCGATGCAAGTGCCATCTTATATCTCTCTGATGCCACAATCTGTTTGTCCTTGAACAAGTTTGAGCACTCATCCACCGTCGGTTGGAAAACTTGGATGGCGGAGTTGCACCAGGCGTCAGAGAGGATATCAAGAGAAGCATCAGGTCCTGTGGTATTCATCTTGAAGTCCATTCAATTTGGATGACCTCTATTCAGGAATGGCATATAAACCTATTGGGGGCGCATTGAGTTAAATAGAGAACATATACAACAAGATGGAAGTGGGTTTGTTGACTACTGAGAAACTGATGTGCCTATGGATGGTCTGGTGTTCATTCGCATCAGAAAGGACTTGGTTTGCCACATGACTAGCAAATTAAGAAAGTCAGTAGTTGTAACACCATTGATAATGATCACCCAGGGAAAAGGAGGTTTATAAACAAGTTGGGTTACAGATAGTTGAGTATGCTCATAGAAGAGTAGAATGAAGGGGTCCTTTGATGATAAAAGTGGGTCTACTGTCTACTTCCAAGAACCTGATGCATCTATAGATAATCGGGTGGTCATGCATCTTTAAGAGAATTTGGTTCTCCACATGTTCAGCATATTACGAAAGCCATTAGTTGTAACATCTTTGTTGATGGTCGATCAGAGATGGAATGTATGAAAGGGGGCCCTTAAGGATATAAACTCTGTTTTTTTTTATGGTCGGACAATGAGCTGGCTGCCAGCTTCTTTCATATAAGACTTTGTTGGGAGCCACTATCTTAAATATTTTTAGGCGCTTAAAATATGGGAAAGGAAAAGGGAAATGTGGTAGATGGTGTTGTGGAGCTCTCTAGCATGACAACCAACCATGTCCAAATAAAGCTACTATATTATATATCGGGTATTCCTCTTAGTCCAATGTATTAATTTGTTTATTTGCAAAGATGATGCTTGAAACTATTTTCTAAGTCGATCTACTATATACAATGCATGATTCTTTGTGACTCTTCACCTGTTCTCTTTCATCAAACACTCCATCTATTATTCCATGAGTATTTTAATTAAATATAAAACTTATTCCAAATTTTCTCCTCGTAATCCTTTGCCAACGTCTCTTCCTTTCTGTTGTCCATCAGATGCAAGAGGTCACCCATCCAATCTACACTGCTTCTTGTCCCCTGTTTCAGAAAGTAGCATTCATTAATTATCGCTGAGTGGAGTGGCTCGAAATGCAGAAGATCAAGAAGGTGTTGTATGATGATGGAACAACTCATCTAGACAAACTCTGACCCCATTGCAACCTTTATTAGACACAAAAGGACTTCAACTGCGTACTTTTTAGGATTTCCGACTTCAAACGGCAGAGGAAGAAGTGGGTGAGGATGATGAGCTTGGAGACTAGTCCCCAAAGATGGTTGGCATCAGGGTTTGGAAAAGGCAAAGGGGCTTTGTTTGATGCTACACTTCAATGAATCATTGTGTGGAGAGATTCAGGGACCTTTTAATAGGGTTGTGATTTGTGAATGTGATGTCGTCCTCTGCTACTTTGGTCTTCTTTATCATCATCTTTTGAGTTCTTTTTGGGTGGACTGGTCCTAAAGTTTCATGCACACTTCTACTGTTCTATAGGTGTTCAATGGGTTAGACCAAAGGTGCCATGCTACAGTTTAAACAACGAAGCAGTCGATCCAATCGATTAAACTGAAAATAAAAAATAAAAAGTTGGTTTAGTTTTTTTCCGATTGATTTATCGGTTTGATTTTTAAAATATCAAGCAATTTAGGGGAATTACCCACACCCTTGCAAGATAGTAAAACAACACAACCTGTCTCCTAGGTTATGGTGCAGTGGTAGGACGATTAGTCGCTAATCTAGGCATTCATGGTAACCGTCCTCAGCTATGACGTATTTACAGGAATTTTTCCTCCAAATGGGACGCGAATCTTGGGACGCTGAGCTTCTAAATCGGCCACCGTGAGCGCTTACGGTCGGTGGAAAATTTTTGTGGCGAGCGCTTCCCAATTTATCTTGATGGCCGGTGGAAAATTTCCGTGTCCGAATTGTTTTTTTTTTAAACAGCGCAACCCCTGAGTCCTGAAGCACATTGGTTTGACAAGTACAGACAAGCTTCAGCATGTCGTAGATGAGCTTGATTCCATCCAAACCAACTTGGAGAACCGAACTTTTCCTCTGCTAAAAAGGGGTGTTGTTCATGTTATTGGGAGTGTGGATCCCTTAATGCCTATCACTCTGCCATTTGCTCCCTTATCTCACTCTATATACATATTAGTGGTCGATCGAGTTAAAATGATCGGGATTAGATTGATCAGTTCAACCAATCAAATTAAGAAGTAGAGACATGCTTACTATATGGTTTGTTTTTATTTGAATTAAATTCTTTGTCTATAAACTTGAGAAACATTGAAAAAGCAAGAAGTTAGCATAAAATTAAGCGCACCACTTTTTTAGAGTGTTTTATGACATACTTGTCACCTACGTTCCACGCAATCTTTTTTCCTCCTCCTCCTCGTTATCTATATTAATTAAATATATAGGGAACACTGGAACGGTCATAGAGAATCAGCACCTTGCTTGGTTAACTTGCCGCGCCGAGCGGCGCCTCATCGCACCGCACCGCCGAAAGCGACGCCAGTTTTGGCCGTAAGGGTGGCTGCGCCGCCTGTAAAAGCTCACTTTTTCCCCTCCCAGTTGACACAATCGATCGATTGCTAGAATCGGAGCAACACCGGCACGGATTAAAGAAGAGCAGTGAGAACCCGGTAGGCATTTAAAAAAAAATAGAGAGAGAGAGAGAGAGGGGGACTAACGACGGCAAGGATAGGAATGCAGAGTATAATTAATGGAAGCGAGCGAGCGAGCGAGCGAGGAACAGAGACGTGTTGCGGAGTCTAGATGCAGCATTTAATTACGAAAAAGAAAGCCAAAAACAGAAGGAAAAGCAGAGCATTACGTAGCAGACGACGCAGATACGTAAGTCCATGTAATCATCACCATCGCCCCACTGCTACACGACACTCTATTCTACTCCTCTGCCCAACACGCCCAGTCCCTCTCTCTCTCTCTTTTATGATGTCGGACCAGAGACTGCAATAACAGCAGCAGTATTTGATAACAAAGCTAGAGCAAAGCAAACATGGCGAGGCAGCTGGCAGAGCGCTGCGGGGCCAGCGATCTCGAAAAGGATGAATTAATCGGATTAAATGGAGTAGCCTGTGATTTCTGTAGACGGAGGAGGTGGCGTGCGGGAGAGTGTTTCAAGCCGTGGGCGGCGCTTGAGGTCGGGGAAGTAAATGGTTTGAGGACGAGAGAGGAGAGGGTTCTTCCGGTAGTGGCGGAGAAGATGAAGTTTATGAAGCTGGGATCGAAGCCGGACGCGTTCCGATCGGAGGGTAGATGCATCAGGTTTGATCGTTTTCGTCATCCGCCATCGTCCTCGTCATCAAAATCGTTTCTTGCTGTCGATTTCGTTATTTTTGCGTTTTTCCTTTTTCCGTTGGTGTTCTTGCTTCAGCAGAGCAAAGTACATTGTTCTCTTATTAATCTCGGCCGTTGTCTTTACTAGATTTTGTTTCCTTTTTCTTTCTTTCTTTGGTTACTGATAACAAACTCATGCAGGTTTGTGATGTCTGAGCTACCAACTGATATTATTGTACATGTGATGAAGTAAGGTTTTACTTGCACAAGGTCAGTTGCTCTGCTTAGTGTTCAGTGAATGGTAATTTAAACTACTCTTTCAATTGTTTTCATTTCATCTACAATGAAGGGTTATAAACCTATAATGAATGCCTTGTTTAAGTTTATAGTCCCTCACCTCTTGGATCTTCTTTCTTTTCCCTCTTTTCATGTAAACAAGCACAAAGTTTCTATATCTATTGAGCTTTTCACAGTTGGATCTTTTACTCTTTTTCAGAATCATATTTTCATAGTTAATTTAGCTGTTTATGAACAAAGTTCTCTATTGATGCATGTCGATAATTAGTGACGACTTTGATTTGTATCTGATTTTTGACTTGGTGCTCATCAGTTTCCTCTTTTAGCAAAGAGCAACCGGTTGCAACAGTTAGTACTCGAGGTTGTGGAAGATAGATCAGATGAAATAATAATCTTACATGATTTCCCTGGTGGACCGGGTACGTTTGAGATTTGTGCAAAATTTTGCTACGGCATCACTGTGACTCTGAATGCCTACAATGTCGTCGCCGCGAGATGTGCAGCGGAGTACCTAGAGATGGATGAAGGTGTTGAGAAAGGGAATTTGGTACACAAACTTGAGGTTTTCCTCAACACAAGCGTGTTACAGAGTTGGAAAGATTCAATCATTGTTTTTCAGACGACTAAGTCATTGTTGCCTTGGTCTGAAGAACTGAAGATTGTAAGAAGATGCATCGAATGCATCGCTTCAAAAACATCGGTCGATTCCATGAATGTCAACTGGCCATACACCTACAGCAGGAAATTGAGGGCATCTAATGAAATATTTGAGACCCCACAAGGATCTATGCACAGAGTTCCCAGTGACTGGTGGGTGGAGGATCTATGTGAGTTGGATGTTGATCTTTATAAGAGAGTAATGGAACTTGTAGTGAAATCGAAAGGGAAGAAGATGTCCTCAGACATGATAGGGGAGGCCCTTAAGGCCTATGCGGCGCGATGGTTGCCCGATTCTTATGAAGCATTGATCAATGTCGACAACGAGAACACTAAAAGAATATTACGATTGTAGTGGAAGCCATCATCGCGCTCTTGCCTCCCGACGAATGCTCAGTGTGTTCATGCAGGTTTCTACTCAAATTGCTAAAAGTTGTGATCTTGGTAGGAGCCAGAGACGCGTTGAGGGAGGAACTTATTGATCGAATCAGCATTCAGTTGCACAAAGCTTCAGTTAAAAGTCTGCTAATTCCTTCGAAATCAGGTGGTGGTATAATGTATGATGTTGATCTGGTGCAAAGTCTCGTGGATAAGTTTACGATGCATGTTGGTTTAGAGAATGAAGCTTTGGTTGCTTTGGGGAAATTGATTGACTGCTATCTCTCTGAAGTAGCGAACGATCTCAATTTATCGATTTCTAGATTTACTAAGCTCGCGCAGTCGATTCCTGCTTCAGCAAGATCAGTTCATGATGGATTGTACACAGCCATTGATATCTATTTGAAGGTACGTGCGTGCTCGAGAGTTTTCTATTTGTTCTTGTCTAAATTTATTGTTAGAGTATTTGATTGAGGTATATAAATATAGTGGCATTCTCGACTGTTTCAAATACCTCAGGAACATCCAAACTTGACGAAACCTGAAAAAAAGAGGATTTGCAACTTGATGGATGTGAAGAAACTTTCGTCGGAAGCTTGTGTTCACGCAGCGCAAAATGAGCAACTGCCACTTCGAACTGTCGTTCAAGTTCTCTTCTTCGAGCAGTCGAAGGCATCCGGGAGCGTGCAAGCTCCATCCGTCGACGCTTTAGCTGCATCTCGAACGACCATGGAAGAAGAATGGGACGGGCGACTGGTATCGAATCACCATTGTAGTCTGAAGCAGCAGCTAGGGAGCTTGAAGATAAAGGTGGATGAGTGTCGAAGTGGCAACGACAAGAGGAGCAAAAGCATGAGCGAGAAGGGCAGCAGTAGCCTGCTGTTGCCGTCGAGGTCGAGGAGGTTGTTCGACAAGTTGTGGGCCGTGAAGGTGGAGACAATTAAGAGTTCTGAGACATCAGGGAGCTCACAGAGCCCGACCGTCTCTATGAAGCCCGGAGAAGCAAAGTCTTGTAGGTCATCGAGGCACGTCAGATACTCCATTTCATGAGGGGGGAAATTCAAAAAATTATATATGTTGTGGAGTTGGATTGTATAAAGTTCGTGTTTTGGACCATTAAGATGAGGGTGATAAAAAAAATTTGTTTACTTGAAGAGAATTTATGATCAGAGGAAATGCTTTTTGTCTTGAATCTTCATGCATGGGTATTATTGTTATCATTAATCGCCTACCATTGTTGCTTTTCAACTAGGTTAAAAAGATCTTGTAAATTTTGAGATCACTATGTAACCTAGCTAGCCTTTTCTTACTTTGTTTACTTTTGGGAATGGTATACAAAATGGTGTAAGGGCATCTTCTCATTAAAAAATGTTATATTCAGAGAAAAATTTTAAGAAAATTTAAGAAATAACGTGACATTCAATTACAGTGATTTTAATGGTTTACCGTGTCTCTCAAGGTATAATTTGATTCGGGATGACAGTCGGAGGTCTGTTATGGTGTCCGAACAATAATCGAACGTGTGTATATAAAGTGTCATATTATTCTTTGAAATTTTCATTGAGATTTTTCTTAAACGTATCATTGCTCCTTTTCATTATAACTTTGTACAATTGATGATGTAGATTATGAATAAATTTCTCCATTTTTATAGATGTACACTTCAATGGAGTAAAGAAGAGTTCAAGAAACTATCACTATTAGTTAATGAGTTATGATCGGCCGAGTAAAAAAACTCAATGAAAATTTTAAAGAATAATGTGATACTTTATATGTACATATTCGATTATTACTCGGATACCATCGCGGTCTCTAGCCGTCGTCCCGAATCAAACTATACTCTGGAGGCACGATGAATTCATCGGGGATCACTACATATAAAGTGTCACATCATTTCTTAAGGATTTCATTGATTTTTTCACTGAGCATATCATTTTTGTTAGTCAATAAGAATTTTTCTCTTCATTCGTTAGTTTCTCCGTAGTGAATGCTGAATGCTCTTCGATGTGCAAGATTTACAATGCCTTGCTAAATGATCGACCATTAAGTGGCAAAAGTGAACTCATCCTCAGTATTTCCGTTAATCTGTCTCAGAATCAATACGAAAGAGATAAATCATGGACACTATTAACTCGGACAATGACTAATATAGGAAGGAGGATAGATATCTAAACTCGTTAGGATATAACTCCCGTTATGATAATATATTATATTATTAGCCATCAGTCTATTATATAGGGACAATGATAAACTCATTGAAATGGTAAAAAATAATTCGCTCGTTTCGATTAATCGTTTAAATTAATATGGAAATGATAAATTTACTAATTCAAATGTTGAAAATGAAGAACCACCGAAAAATAAGTATTGCAGGATTTTTAAGCAACGCCCGTTGAAGTATTTTGAATCATCAGAACACGTGATAGCACGGAAAGGTATTTTAAAATATCATCTATCAATTAAATTTAAAATACAATTTATATATATTTAAAATCAATCTTCGAAATATTCATTCTTAATGTTCCAACTCTAATCCTTTTAATTTGTTTTTGAATGTTTTGTCACTGCACTGCAACAACAGATGCTTATCCTTATCCAAATAATAATAATAATAATAAATATAATAATAATAAATGTCAAGGTCTTCTGATCGAGCATCCAAAGTCCTGCAAATTTAAAAAAAAAATTAACGATTTTTTTTTAATTTCGGATGATTGATCCGGTCTCATAGAAATTTTTCATCAGCTGTCAAAATAAATCGAGAAGTATTTAAAGTGGGCCGTCCAGAAACCCAAGGTCTCAGGGTTCATGTCCCATTTGGAGAAAAAAATTTCTACAAATACTTCATATCTGGGGATCGAACTCCGGATATCTGGGATAACGACTAGCTAGTCATCCTATCGCTATACCATAGCCCCGGAAGTAAAATGATTAACTAGGTTTTTCTAATCTCGGGCGACCGGTCCGGCTTCACGGAAGTTTCTTACTGGTCGCCAGGGTAAATTAGTCCCCGCGAAATGGACAGATGGTTAATACGTGGATATTGCAGCATGAGATTTGGGGATAAAAACCTGACAAAATCAGTATGGCCCCCTCCCCATGTATTAGTCATAGCATCCGAACTAATAATCTTCATGATTTACCTCTTTCGTGTTGATCTTAGGATGGATTGACGGGAACGTTGAAGACGAGTGAATCACTTTTGCCAACAAAATCATACAAATTAGAGCTATGTGACCGACTTCACGACGTGGGTCATTGCATTCATTTTCTCTTGGGAAAGACAATTTTATTCAAATTCTAGGGAGAATTTGACAGCAGATCCAAATAAAAAAATATATATATAAAAGGATTATCAGTATCCGAATATATGATAAAATAAAAAATATATATATATTAAAGAATTTTTTTATTAAAATTATTAATAATATGTGAATATTAGAAATGAATTATATATATATTTAATCTATTTTTAAAATTATAAATATATATATTTTTAATTATGATATTAATTTTAATATATTTTAATTGAATGAATAATTGGATTAAAAAAATATTAATATATAAGATATTCAATTATTTAATGGTATGAATATTTCGATGAATATTGATATTTGATAGATATGAAGATAGAGGATATAGAATTAACCATTATCGTTCATATTTAGTCACCTAATTGGTGAGGATTATTTTAATGACAAATTTAGGAAATTAAAAGAATTAATTTGAACTCACTTGAATTAAAATTTGAACATTCAGTGCGGCAAAACGAATGTTACGCATTGATATGATATAATTAAATTTTATCTAGATAATCCAACATTAATATTATAAAATAAAAATTATATATATATATATATAATATTATTTTTTTAATGTAATCTGATTGTACCTTTTAAAATAGTGCCCACTATTGTTAGTCTAAAATAAAAACAAAAAACAATTCCGATCAGGAATATTTAATTATATTGATGATTTTAGATATCGTCCAACGTGTTTCTCATGACACATTCAAACCCCAACGAGTCTAGTCCTCACAACCTCGATCGTGAAGCCATGATTTCTGACCCCATCCATGATTTATCTATCAATCGGCAAGAAAAAAAATGCATCTCGATCGCATCCACAGATAATTAACATGCTTGAAAGCCAATGGAATTTTGTATTTATTTTATTTAGACGGCCAAGACTTTTAAGAGAATTAATAAACATACAAAGTGCGTGGAGTCGAGTCAAAATTCTGCACTTGCTATGCAATTGCATGAGAGAGTGACATAAAAGAAAGGTATTTCGAACGAACCCCTGATAAAATTAATTAATTAATTATGGGTCATTTGGTTTGTGTCATTTTTTATTTTTATTTTTTAAAAATCATATTTTCTAATTTTCTAAAAAATGATTTTTTTTCGTTCTCCATTTTTTCAGAATGCTATATTTTTTTTTGGAAAACAAAGCTGGAAAATACAAACCAAACATATTTTCTAGAAAACTACATTTTCTATATAAAATGAAAATGAAAAACAAACTGAAAAATACAAACCAAACACCCCCTTAATTTCTTTGAATTTGAACTCTCAATATTCAAATATTATTACTTCTCCATGCTTTGATCTTGCTATTCACGTTGTTCCATGTTCCTCGACACTCCGTATATAAGTCATTGCCATTAGTTAAATAAAATTTTATGAATATTATTAATAGATTTGCAATTTAATTAACCAGTTGATCTAACATTGATCTGACTAGGATTTGGCCGAGCCAATCTCCAAAACAATATGCATTTAATTTCAAATGAATTGATCCACAAGTCATCCTATTTGATTTCCGAATATATTTTTATTACTATACATGTGAGACAGAATCTTCATTATCTTCTTTTGAAACCTCCGGGGTTATAGTACAGCGGTAGGGCAACTAGTCGCTATCCCAGGTATCTGCGGTTCGATCCCCAGCTATGGCGTATTTGCAGGAATTTTCCCTCTAAATGAGGTGCGAACTCTGAGAAGCTGGGCTTCTAACCGCGAAAACTTCCATGAGACTAAAAAAACCTCGTTAATCATTCATTATCTTCATTTGATTTCTAAGGTCAAGTGTACTTCATTAATTTTTAAGTCAATGTTTATCTTTATCTATTACAATCACTGAATTGAAGAATAGCAGCGTAACCATTTGGTGTTTGTTCAGGCATTTCCACGATCAGTCTCAATTCCCATTGTTTGCCCCCATCAAGTTTCGAACAACAAAGACTCTAGTTTCCACGATCAGTCTCAATTCCCATTGTTTGCCCCCATATTGCAATAAGTAGAATGGCTTGTTCATACACGGTATTGTAATTTTTTCACAACTGGGAAATAGAGCGTTCACAGGATGTGTACATAGCCTGGGGTTTAGGCTTTGAAGTCAAGCAGGAATTGTTGACTTGCATTGAAGAAAGCAAAAGAGAAGAAAAAAGAGAACCTGGCAATAAATCAGACTGAGAAAACTTGATTTGGGGGCAAGAACTTTTCCTTCAAACAAATCATAAGACACTTTCCTTCTAATTTTCACAGAAAATCTACTCCTCTAACCTTTATCAAGTTCTTACCAACCGAGACTTGCTCCATAAACAAGAGATACTATCAGGGAGACGACATCATATGACATACAAAGATGATGAAAGCATGCAAGTCTATATAAGGCTCCTCATTGTTCCCACCAGTTCTTGCCAGGGTTCCCCCACCTCTAAAACACACACAAACTTATCTACTAGTTAAGTTGTGTTTGCTCTTCCATTAATGGATCACCAAAGGACTAATCCATCCTTAGTTAATCTTGATCTTAGCGTTGGACAGCCCAATAATCTCAGTTCTGTGAGTATCTATTTGCATGTTTGTAGTTCTTCTTCCTGTTGCTTAAAAACTCAGTTGGAAATCTTTGCACCTTTGTAAATTGATCTATTGTTAGGAAAGAATCAGTAGAACAAAGGATTTATGTATACAATTGCTAACTGTACAGTAACTATTCGTATCTCTGAGTAAATATCTATCTACATGTTTATAGCTCTTCTTATTCTTTCTCAAAGACTTAAATTAGGAACTTATGCACCTTTGTAAATTGATAATAGGATAGGAAAGAATAAGTAGAACAATGGTTTATTGTATCCAATTGTCCACTAATCTCATTTCTGAAATTGCTAACATCGTTGGACCTAGGCTGGTGGTTTAGAAACTAAGTTGAATGAACTAAACGAGGAGAATAAGCAGCTAATCAAGATTATTGACGAGATACATATGATCATTGCACTCCAAAATCAGTTGACGGGCCTCGCAAGCTTTCCTCCAGCTGAAAGCTCCTTCTCAATGGCAGGAAAGAGGAAGATACAAAACGATGAAATGAACAGAAACAATGATTCTCTTTTTGATAGAATTCATGAAACCAGAAATCAGACTGAGAATGATATAACAAGGCATTCATGCAAGAGATTGAGAGAAGATATCGAACCCAATAATGCCCACACAACTTATACGAGAGTTGATGCATCCGATTCAAGCCCGGTGAGAAATTTTTTTAAGGTTAGATCAATAGAAGAATCTGTTTTCTTTTTTTATTATGGAATTTGTTTTCATTCAGATGGTCAGAGATGGTTACCAATGGAGGAAATATGGTCAGAAGGTTACAAAAGATAATCCATCGCCGAGAGCTTATTTTAGATGCTCTTATGCTCCTTCTTGTCCGGTTAAGAAGAAGGTAATAGTGATTATGGTAGCAAAGGTGAAAATGCCACTTTGATTCCTCTCCTGAAAACTTATAAAAGAAAAAAAAATACATACAAGAAAAGAAAAACAATTTCACTGACAATATTCAACATATGATTCACCAACAAACAGATAGCAAGGAGACATACTGAAGCTATAATTATCCACTATGATCTGAAACTAAACTTACGCTGCTAATACATAATTTGTAAGCTACCAACATTGAACCATTAAAGTGACAGAGACTTACTCTTCTAAGTCATCTCCCATCAGGTACAGAGGAGTGCAGAGGATAGGACAGTGTTAGTAGCTACTTATGAAGGCGAGCACAACCATTGCCGACCTTCACCAGTTGGCTTTACTGACACCGTGCATGAGAATACGCCACATTCCTATTTTCTGTCTCTCAATTCTTCAAACTCAACAGTTACTCTCGATCTCACACACCAAGGATTAAATTCAAACATTTGTGATAAGGGAATTGAATTGATTGAACTCCAAAGAGTTTTAGCTGAGAAGATAGCCTCATCATTAACCAAGGATCAAAATTTCAATGCAGCGCTTGTAAGAGCAATCTCCGGGAGAATGTTTCAAGATATGTAAGTTCAAAACTAAGTTCATTGGTCCTACACCTCGATCATCCACCAACATGCTTTGAGCTAAAATTTAAATCTTGAACATGGAAAAAGTAGTGTGTTATTTGAGTTGATAATTCTCAAAGACGAACACTCGTGCTTCTAAAGACCAGTTAAAAAGCAAATTGTTGACTATCACTTAAAGTTGAAGAATTCTGAATCACGTTAGCCATCCCATTGGATTTTGCTATGAGTTATCAGCATTAACAAGACAAGCAGCGACTTCTGCACTTTGATTTATATCATAATCATTTCTAATCAAATTCAAAGGCCATTGGCAAGGTTTTGTGTGTCTTATGTGATGTTTTACTTGCTTGATAGGGCTATGTCTTGAAGGTCCTGCAGTCCTATTGATGAGGGCTATTTGAGAAGTGTTTTGCCTGATGTTTAGGGCTGTGATGAGAGGTTTTGATGGAGTTTATCTTGATGTAATGTGTATGGATATCTATTTCCAAAGGCTAGAGTTCAAATAATGCTGTAGTAGTTCCTCCATTTTACTTTTATGTTTGTGGATGACTGTGCGACTATTCTTCATTATCATATATTTTGCTGTTGTTTCTCCTACACTATGTTATACTTTTTGCAATTTGTAGCCTCTTTTAGACCTTTTGGCTTGAAAATAACATTTTGAGAACCGATCCATAGAATAGGTAATGATAAAAAAATAGAAAATAATATGCTCATTCAAAAATCTCAAGAAAAAATTTAGTGAATGACGTGACACTTTAATGTAACGATCTCCGACGGATTCATCGTGCCCCCAGGATATAATTTAATTGGGACAGCAGCCGGAGACCACCGATGATGCCCGAACAATAATCGATGTGTACATGTAAAATATCACATCATTTACTGAACGTTTCATTGATTTTTTCATAACTTTAAAAAACTAGAGATTCCAGCATTGTCATAGTTATTAGTGCCTGACAATGGTAAATTGAATGTAGCATTTCAGTCAATCCCTAAAACCCAAATTCAGTGAACTAAATTTAACCTAAACCAAGAATAGAACAGAAATGATTCATTGGGTTAAACTTTATTTGAGAAAAACAAATAAATTATGAAATGAAATCTCATGCAGATGTTTCATCTTCACTATGTGTTGTTTGTTTGTAGTTTTCTTAGACCCTATTACACGAGAATAACATTTAAAAAAAAGAGTGAAATAACACTTTCTTTTGGTTAAAACGTTAAAAAACACTTGTTTTTCAGGGAAAAAAAAGCACTAGAAAATAAAGAACGTATGAAATAAAATCAGATGCAGATGAGAGGGATAAAACATTTTATTTAATATATAATATTGTTTATTAAATTCTTTAATCACAAAAGTTTCAATAGGGAGAAACAAGTAATTGGAAACCTGAATGATACTTGTAAGGATTTTTTAGTAGGGAGATCCAACTCTTAATTATCCACTAACTCAGAAGATTATTTTCTAAAAAAAAATAACAAAATTAAATTAAAAGGGGTATAGTCATCAATTAAATTTTACAATTTAAATAACTTAAAATGCTTAGGCTTGGCTTTCTAAGCCATCAATACAACAATAGATACAGCATTTTGAAAAGAACCTGAGGAGGAATCATCAGAAATCCTTCCAAGCGTATGCTTCCAATTCGACCTTGATGCTTTTATGCAAGTTAGATCATTTTCAATCGTTGAAAAAATTAAATAAAATAAATACATTTCGAGTTATCCAATACTGTCCGTCCATTTTCAGTATCTCATAGTTTTGAAGCAAATAGCTCACAACTGATGATGTCTTCCATAGATGCTGATCGTCCTGAGCTCAAAACTGGAATAAGACTGAAAATCTGATCATGGCCCATCTTGAGACTTTTGTTTGCCTGTGCAAATTCAGCAAAAACCTCTGAAAATACTAGATTCAAGGTTTCTGCTGTCAGCGAACTACTTGTAGTGTAGTAGAACTTCAAATACTGCAAAGCAGAAATTTGATTTTAGAATCCCAAACTACTATAACCTTCAACAAAACCAGGTCATAAACAAGAGGATAGTTTCTTAAGAAATTACCGTCAAGTTGTCCCAAAAGAAACAGTGGTCGACAAGGATCTTATTGATCGAAAAAATACAAAATTTTATGATTATTCTCATCTGACCGACAGGGCTAAGTTCTGATTTATCTGTGAAGCAGATCTTGGTTGCCAAATCTTTTGTGACAGAAACCAAGGCTGTACAGATCTTTCCGCTAACTGAGTAAATCTGATAACAAGAACTGCAACATTCGACGAAATGAAAATCACATGTTGCAGTTTTTCCAGTTGGTTGTAGCGAACTGTTTCCAGCTTCATCATCTATATTTGCAAGAACGTGAAGAATGGGCTTCAACTCCACAAGAGCTCTGTAAAACAAGAGTTAAGAAGGATATACAAGAAGATGGAGGAATGAAACAAGACCAAGTACTAATACCCTTTGGGAAGAGCCGGAGCAAGAATGTACAAGACAACTGGATTATGCATTCTTTTGGACTGTTGTGAGTTATGATTCTCCAAGAAATATTCCATTTTGTGCTGAATTAGAGTTCTCTCACAGAGAGTGAGAGAGGCAGCACAATAGACCACCAAAAAGATAGAAGAGGAAGCGAGGGAGACATTGAAGGAATTGGCCACAGCCTCACTGTTCATTAGTGCTTGCTCAGTTTCGATAGCTGGCCCGCCTGAACGAAGTACCATTGTGGGTGGATCCAGTCCCAGTTGCCCTGCCATATAGAGAACTTCTCTATGCAGAGTTGCCTAAATTTGAGGACTTTAATTAAAAACTAATGTTGCGAAACAGCAAAGTCATATATGAGTATAACAATAACTACTAGGTTGTATATCAAGGAAAGAAAAACTTGGCAAAACCTGCCCCACGGGATGGACTGATGGTTAATGCATAAGTGTTGCCACCATGAGGTTTGGGGGTAAACCTGACAAAGCCAGTGTGCCCGCCTTCCTCACATACTAGCCACAGTATCTGGGCTAGTAGCCCCTGTGATTTATCTCCTCCGTGTTGCCCTGGGACGGGTTGGGGGGGCGCTGGAGGCGAGCGAATCGCCTTTTGCCACCAAGGAAAGAAAAAGATTCTTTTTCCAAAAACAAGGAAAGAAAAGGATAAACAAAGGGACTATGTTCATATTTTCATTTACAACATAGTATCCTAAACAGTTTTCAAGTTAAATAATTTTCACCGCAATTTTTGTTTCCTCACCCATTGTAACCAAAAGATCACCATGGGTTTTTGTGTGTACGTGCAGAAAGTTCTACTGGGAAAATGTATTTTTCTGTGGCACTAAACCACTTACCGGATTAAGCCTGGCCCAGAATAAAATAATCACATTCACACACAAGTACACTTTTAGCTAATTTCACAGATACTATCTTACTAAATTTTAGAAATTATTTAATGATCTTTTATTTTACTACAGATTGTTCCATTTTTTGTTCTATTTTTTTTATTTCTTTTTATTATTAAGTTCTAGCCCAGCAAGGCAATGAAAGGTCGTGCCCAAGACCATGCTGGACTGGAAGTGGTGCTGAGTCAGGTCATTCCAACCACAGCCCATCGTAGCCATGATGGCTTGATCCAGATTGACAGAATCATCTCATGCATAGTCCATTGACACCTCTAGCACATCTACAATCTTAAAGATTGTCATTAATCCAAAAAAAAAAAAAAACACAACCTTATAGAACATCCTGCATTTCTAATGCAACATTAACTAATAATGAAATACTACAGTTTACATATTTCCTACAATTACAATAGACGACGATTCTTTGATGTAAGAATAAACTATAATTTTGGGCTAAATGAGGTTAACCTTCAACTAAAATATAGTCCTTACCTGGCTGTATGGACCGATACAGCTTGGTGCCCAGCATGAGATACTCTGTACATGTAGAACTTTTTTGTCATGATCACTGGCCAGTAAAACTTCAACAAATGCTTTCCCTAAGCCAACTTGCAGCAAAGGCAGTTCAATTGTACTCCGAGATGGCACTCCCAAGAAGCACTTCTTCTCTGTAATAAACTTTACGTACACATCATTAGCCAATGCAAAGTTGTTCATATCTGAAATATAGAGGTGAATGTATAAAACATTCAGCCAATCAAAACCATCATCCTTGAGTCTTGACTCGATTTTGAAGAGAACAGCAGTGAGATCTTCCTGTAGGCCTGCAAATGCAAAATCCTAATCACTGGAATCCAGCCATCCAAATCAGCAAGGTGAAGTGCTGATACCTTCTGAAGTGTTGGAATGATTCTGAACCCAGCAACTGATGGAAAGCATGTCCTTGTTACTTCTAGTAATGCTTAAGCTTAGATTCTTATTTGCAGGAATATCGTATTGTACAAAGGTGGATAGAGATTCAACTGTATCATCTGATTTAGATTCTCCTTGTACTTCACATACATAACCTGCTTTGGTTGAACTAGCGATACTAGTATTGGAACTTGAAAGCTCATCTTTATGTTGGAGATGGAAAGCCAAAGGATGAAGAATGCCAACTGGTGCAATATGATCTGGTGAATGCAGAATCACCTCAAACTTATCAAGAAAAATCCTCGCATTCTGGAAGTTGCAAATATTGATTTCTATTAGAAAATACATGCATCAATCACGAAAAAAAAAATGAAAAAGACAAATCAGTTTTCAAAACAGCAACGTGAGGGAATGGAACCTTAGTCATCATATTTGCATGAACATTAAGAGTTGGAGAAGCCCAAAAAAATGCTTTATCAGAATAATCTGCATTAAATAAGATGGAATTGAGAACTCACTGAGAAGAGAGGGCAATCAAGTGTTAATGTTTCATATTCTCCTCCTTCACCACATACATTTATACCATATAACCTATCAAATGAAGAAATTCAGTATTAGCGTGTCAGTATAAGTAACCACACTCTCATAGCACAATATCAATATACATGTAAGAGCACATTGATCAAAATATTGCACAAGACTAATAACTTAACCAGTCATGGGTGAAAATGATAATAAAATTTTGAAACAAGCTTTATGCTGCAATTTTTGGGATCTGCTATAAAATTTTGACATGATTCCACACTCATTGGCAGGGCCTACTAATTTTTTTTTTCCAAGTTAGATATCGGCAGAATAGCCAACATTTTATGTATAATTAAAAAAAGTTATTATGTTGCTGACTCGGAGTTTCCTTGGAAATTTACAATTTTAAATAATTCTAAAGCCATACGATGGTCCAAACTTGCCTCCACCCTTAATCATTGCAGTAACCAAACTAAGTAAGAAACAGTCTGATATATTCTACCGAGCATCACAAATTTTCAAACTAATTTATCATGCACCAATTGACAACCCATAGGCAACCTAAGTTAAACAAACATTTCGTGGCTCTCTTTGCTAACATTTTCAATTTAGTTAACCATCATCTTCATACTTTAATGAAAAGTTAATGAAATAATGTAGATGCCTACATACTCTTTCACCTGGAGTAGATGGGGTGTTAGTTTTGCAAGTTCTTTTCCCAAATGCTTTGCAGGGTCAAGCCCCATAGCTGCAACCTGCATAAATTGGATGAATGTTGAGGGTATAAACTAAAGAACAAAATATTATCAGTAAGTTTGTGGTTTGTGCACAAGTATCCAATTTGTTCTTGAACAAAATAAACACAGACAGACAATCCCTGTAGAAAATTTGACATCTATATTGAGTGGGTACATTTACAATCCTTCCATGATTATCTCTACTGTATGATGATCAGATTCTCTTGAGTGCTACAAGGACTAGCGGGCAGTGCATTAATATAATATTATTCACTATAGCATATCTACCATTTGATAAACCTTTAAAAAACACTACTTGTGATGTGCCAATTCACTTTTAGCATCTTTTGGAATCCTCAGCGTGCTGTCATTGAATCAAAACTGATGTCCATATATTGTCTTTACTCTTTATTATATTAATTAGTAGTGGACACCAAGAAGATACAAGTGTAAGTATCATCCATCCATGGGAGATGGAGATAAATCAATCATACAAGGTAAGATATGGGCAAAATCTGATCATTATCAGCTAAGAAACCGAACCAATCACAGCATAGTGATAGGAAATCAACAGGATTATGGAATATGAGCATCAGTACCTTTACAGTGATGGCTATAATGTCCCTTCTAATCTGAAAATCAACAGTAAAGCCAAAAAAAGTTAGGGAAACATAAATTTTACTTAGAGAAGCTGATTCATTTAGAGATTCTTCACACATGTAAATAAATAAATAAAGCAATTTAAGGATTACCATTTCCTCAAGGAGAAAAGTTTGATCTTGTTTCCATAAATAAGCCAAAGAGACGAGACCTAACCGGCAACAGACACTCTCCACCCGCAGTCTCTGGTAATCAGATGCAATTGCACCTGAAGAAACTGCTGTGATAGAGGGAATTTGCTTTTTAACTTCACTTAGTAGAATAAACAAATCTTCAACTTCATCTCCAGAAGTAGTTTTGTAAGTAAGATGCTCATGCCTGCAGATGAAACAGTAGCAGAAAGCAATGGCAGCAAACTGAATTCAGAATTCTTTAGTAACAAAATGCTACAGATGACTGAGACGATAGATATATAGGAATCCTTGCCAACTTATTGTATAAGCATTTGTCAACAAAGTTCATTGTCAAGCTTAGTTTGTTCCAACTATTTGAGATGGGTTGTATAAATCTTATTCTTCCCATAAAGCCGTATGAAAAGCACCAAAGCAGTATAATTTATAACATTCAAATAAATTAAAATATTTCTTGTTCAATTGACAAATAATTTCTTTCGTCTCCATATATCCCTTATCCTTTCTACTCTAATAAATTCCACCCTTCTAATTATAGAATATATTGGTCATCTTGAACATGTTTATTCAATTTCAATCTATTCTACCTCTTTTTTAACTCTATGGGAGCTCAACTTAATTGATAGAGTTTTTTTTTCAACAATTGTAATTATTGAGTATGTTTCAAAGCTATAAGACATTTTAAATGGATGAATAAAACCAACAAAAAAAAACAAAGAACAAGTTGCATTATTTTTTGCTTTTAAAATCTATATTAAACCTCAAGTCAAGTCAATATAAATTAGGTAGAAACACATGAGTTCATAAAAGGTATATGGGATTCTTATGTTGTATACCCTTAAAGGCCTCATATAAAACTAACTCATCGAGATAGAAATCAACCAGTATGATTTAAAAAGATGATCAAGGTATCATACCTCATAGATCCATGTATCCTTCTACGAAACAATGGCAACCCCATACATTCCGCATAACTAACCAATATTTGATGTCCAACCTAACGGAATGCAAACAAATCAGCAGTCTTACAAGTTATCACAAACCCACAACAAAAAGTTCATAACATATATGTCATACTAGACAATTATTCATGAATAGCAACACAGTCAAAGATAAGAGAAGCAAAGAAGTGTTATAAGTATCTCTAGAGAAACATATGAATTCATTCCCAATGTCTTAAGATTATAAGACTCAACATGTTCACATGAACCAATCTCTAACTAATTGAGCCTTATAATAGTAACTACAAAATTCTTGATGGGATTCCAATGAGATCAGCATGGGCATCATGCAACTCAACGTATTCTCAAAAATTTTGCTCTAATATTATTGACCCAATTGGTCTCCTCTTAGGCTGATCCATGCTGTTTTCTCTCTCTTATATCATTATATGTTTTCTTTTTTCTGGTTATCTTGTTCTATTAGAGGAGGTTGCTATCAGTAGTTGCGCTGTTCCACTCAGAGGTGACTTTCGCATTCTAGGTAGTGCATATAATGGTGCAAATCTAATGGTTGATAGTTTGAGGATGTGCATCACAACATCTACTCACATGGAATTCATACTACTGTGGTTCAGGGGCTGAGTATATCCCAACCAGTTGTAGTAGAGTGACCTCAACCCCATCAGTTCTCCCTTCTTAAATAAAATATCTCAATTCCATTAGTCATTAGGCTGCAAAATCTTATCTTTCCTCATTAACTACATATTAAAGCCCGGGTCTGATCTCGACTTACTTCCTCCAAAAAAAAAAAAAAGATAAAACTTACAAAGTCGCCAACTATAGAAACAAGTAAGTAGTTGCAAACCTATGAAGGACTATAGTACAGTAAACACACCAAACCAGCAACGCCCGCAATATCACAAGCAAAGCAGGCAGAGAGAAAGAAGAAGGAAGACGAGGTACTTCAGAGAAGATGCTTACAGTTTGATACATGTAGCTATCGAGCTCGTCGATGGAATCATCAAGTGGCAAAAGATTAGCAAGGGCAACGACCTGGTATCCGAACCAAACCCTAAAAATCTTCCAATCGACGAACCAACTTGCTATAACCGAAAAGGCAAAACGATTGACTAACCTCGTGCTCGTAATCCACGCATCGCATCATCGCAAAGCAGCTGTCCTTGCCGCCGCTCACCAAAGCCACCACCTTCATCGCTTCTCTGCCTCAAACCCCTCCAGAAACTGCACTGCACCTCCTAGGGTTTTACCTAGGTATGTACCAGTTAGCATCATCGAAGCTAGCCGAACCGATTAAGTGAAATCTGGAACCGAATCGTTTTTTTCCCGAATAATCGGGCCAATCAAATTTTAGAATTAGATCTTACTAACTCTGTGAAATCTAAAATTAAAACATGTTAACACTTATTAATAATTTCATCTTATTAACTTTTAAATTTTAAAAATTAAAAAATAAAATCATAAATTCTAAAAATACACATTCAAAAAATAAATATGTAATTACAAATTTTTAAAAAAAATCAAATCTTATAAAAGAAAGTTTAAATCTTAATCCAAAATTAAAATTTTAAAAATTAATTTATCAAATTCAAAATAATTTTAAAATTTAATTTGAAATTATATTTTAAAATTTTCAAAATTAAAATTTAAAATTTAAACTAAATAAATTTTAATTTTAGGATGAGATAAAATTTATACGTATCTATGTATTATATTACACACATATTATCGCTAGTTTTTTAAAAAATTAAATCAACTGAATCAATAAAATATTAATTAATTCGGATAAAAATCGAATTAATTAAAAATTTTAATTATGATCTAAAAATTTAGTTCGATTTAATAAAAATTCGATTTCAATCTAAATATTTGATTCGATCCAAACTTCTATTTATCCAATACTCAATTTAATTAAATAAGAAATTTTAAAATTAATCGAATTAAATAATTTTTTTAAATAAAAATAAAATTTTTAAATAAATAATTTTTTAATTGAACTTATGTTCACCTCTGTTTATCTTTACGTCGAAGGTCGAAGGTCGAAGGTTAAAGGTCGAAGCTGTATTAAATACCTACAAATATTATATCCAATCCGGTAGCCCGTCAAATTTTAATCCATATATATTTATGACGGGAAGCTTTTACCGTGACGTTTGAGTCAAATCCAAACTTTTAACTTCAAAATCATATTACTTACTCAAATCCAAAATCTTAACTTCAAAATCATAGTACTCTCGTAAACTCCTACCGCTGCTTGGGGGAGGAGGGAGAAGAGAGAGGGAAGGATAAATAAGGAGAGAGAAATTTTTAATTTTTTTGGGAGGGAGGAAGTGAGTTAAGGAGGTGAATGAGATGGAAGATTAAGGGGGCATTTGGTTTGTATTTTTCAGTCTGTTTTTCATTTTCATTTTTTATAGAAAATGTGGTTTTCTGAAAAACATGTTTGGTTTGTATTTTCTAACTTTGTTTTCTAGAAAAAAACATAGCGTTTTTTGGAAAACTAGAGAATGAAAAAAAGTTATTTTTCAGAAAATGAGAAAATGTGATTTTCTAGAAAATGAAAATGGAAAATAAAACAAACCAAACGCCCCCTAAGCTTTGATCATGTGAGAGGGAAAAGATGTTGAATTTCTTTTTCTCCAATTTGGGATGTAAGAAAAGAAAACTTTCAGTTTGGATGAGATAATGAATGTTGATTAACATAAGGGGAAGGGAGAGAAAGAATAGGAAAGTAAAATATATCGATTTTTTATCAAAGAACGTACCTAAGAATTGGTATTTACCAAAAGGTATATCATGGTTTCATTTTTACCAAAGGACGCATCCATTTTAGTCAATATCCTATTATACCCCTCCCGCCAAAAAATACTTTCTCAGTTCACAATTTCGAGACATCCGAACTACTTTATCAGTTGTCTCTATTTAAAATAATATTTTATGATTCGGATGCTCTAGAAAATTCATTCCAACAATTATTAAGGGGACGGTGGGCCTGAAATGAAGTTATTTCAGGCCCACCGTGAACCTGAAATCAAGTGATTTCAGGCTCACGGTGGAAAATACAGCAACATGTTCTGACTTTATCCTTCCGTTTCGGTAATCATTTTAATCAAATCTTCTTTATGCGCACATCACTTTATGCGATAATCATTTTAATGGTATAGTACAGAGCATGTATGTGGTTCAAAGCAATTAAAAATGATTATCGCAAAAGTGATGTGCGCATAAAGAAGATCTGATTAAAATGATTATCGAAACGAGAGCGTGTATGGTATAGTACATAGCATGTATGGTGTCCAAGCAATTAGAATTTGATAATCATTTTAATCAGATCTTTATGCGCACATCACTTTACTCTAAAACCAACAAATTAATGGTATAGTACAGAGCATGTATGTGGTTCAAAGGGCAACCATGTATATGCTTTCATTGTGGTAACACTCTAAAAGGGATGCACCCTTTGATTAAAAAAAAAATCATGATAATTACTAATTTTTGGATACGTCTTTGGTAAAAAGCCCAAAATATATTTATGTTCTCTTTATTTGGGAGAGATGAAAGGTTTATCTTATTTAGGAGGAAAGGAAGTGTAATGAAAGTTAATTAAATATATAAAAACGAGGTAAGAGTTATATTTTTCAATTCTTCACTTCTTTCTCCTCCTCCTTGATCTACTTTCCCAACTCCTCTCAAATTCTCAACTTGTGAATATTTTCAGCATCTTATGCCGGCATAACAATTAAACATCTTGTTTCACTGGAATTGATTTGGATAGGAAGTTGAGTAACAAGAGAGTATTTAATTAACATCAAAATCTAATATAAATTAAGTAATCTTTATTGGATGAAGCAATGCTTTACCATCTTTCCAAGTCTCCTAACATTATTTCCCATTTCTCACAAATAATTCCGAAAACACAACAGATATATGTGCTTTGGTAATAAGACCAAAACATCGCTAACCCTACTTGATCCAACTAAGCTTAAAATTTTACTGAGGTTGATCCACATTATCTTTATGATGGACTTCACAAATAATACTTTGAAAAGAGAAAGAATTAGTTGACTACCATCAATTGATGGAGCATTTTGTACAGTATCTCTGTTGGTCGATTGTTAAGTCTCCATTGATAGATTTTACACAAGGTTTCTAGAATAGTTCATAGAATCTAAAAGAAGTATCCTTCTCGAAAAATAGGGATGAAGTTGGCCCCTACCCTCCACAAAGCCTTGACCTAGGGGATCATTGAACGTTGCCTGAGATGACCAAAAAATTATTATGAGAAGGCTTCGTTGTCAAAAGCTGCTTCTGCTGCCGGAGAAGGCCCTCTTCTGTTGAGATCATCAATTGATCTCATGCAGAGAAGAGCAGGGCGAAGGCCACGACAATTGGAGGAGATTGATGGAGACAAAGTATGGGGAAGCGAGGACCTATGTGAGTAGGAAGAGAAGGCCAAGGCTAGGGCAAGGGAATTAATATTACAAAACAGAGATAAAATTGGGATAATTTTTTTATGGTTCCCCTTATCCTTAAGAAAATCCTCCATTTCATGGGTAAGGAAGATTAAAATTTATTCTTCTTTATCTTTTCTTTCCTTAGCTCACTCCCTTTCAAACAAAGTTTGGAATTCCTCTTCCCTTTACTTACCCTTCTCTCATCTCTTCCCAAACAAAAGGTAAGGGGGATCCAAAAAAAAAAAATTATTCCAATTTCATCCCTATTTCTCGGCTTGCCATATCATCATGTGATCATTACTTGGCTCCTCGCCTCCTCCTTGTGCTCGACTTGAAGCTCCCCATCGCCTTCCACTTTGGCAACATGGTCCAAGTTGGACATCCTCGTTGCAACCATGGGGAACATTGCGTGCACGCCTTACTCTGCCTCAGCCAAGGTAATCAACGACACCGGAGGGATTAAGGAGTACGTCGGCCGCAGCCAACTGCGGGCCGATGAGGTCATGATAGAGCACCTGAGGCAATTGTGTGTGATTTCGGGCGCCTCGATGTGGGGTGCCGAACAAGGCCATCTCAACCATTTTTTAGGTCTCGGGCAAAAATAAATTTAAGACCTTAATATTTTTTAAAAAATAAATAATATTTTTTAAAATAGTTTGTCATATAAAATATTATTAGAGACATTTAATTTTATTAGTCAAATTTTAAAAACAATTTATACATTACAAAGATTATTTTCCCAATTGGAAACAATGACAAACTAGGTCACGTAGTAATAATTTATCTTGTGCCAAAGCTCACTTCTTTATTAGTAAAATTAAAAAAATAAAATTATTTTATGTCAAACTTTCAAACATAATGTATTTAAAACAATATATTTGCCCAATATATTTGCCCAATAAACATGGGCGAATCAAGAATTTTAGGTTTTGGGGGCTAAGTTCAGATTTGGAGGGTTGACTGAGTTGATGTGTTTTTCATTTGTGTAATGACTTGCTCCATGAAGGCGTCATCGTAGGCAAACGTGATTTGTTGGTACAGTTTGCATTAATAATCAAACTTAGGTTATGATGTATAACAAAAAGTCAAAGTTAGATATATTGTTTGCCTAACCTTATTACCAAGTGTGCAGAATTAAAATACTTAGGATCTGATACCAGACTGAAATCTAGATAGGTTGATATTTGACAGAAAGTTCAGTTTGGTCCACAGGATCTGACAACTGGCTAAAGCCCAGGTAGATTGATATCTAACATGAAGTCCAACTGGGTCAGCAAAACCTAACAATCGGCTGAAATCCAGATGGTGCATCTGGTAGGAAGACCTAGTGGGTTAAGAAGCTAAGTATGCCTACAAATGGTAAGTAAAATAAGTCATTGGAGGAGAAAGATCCAGTGAGGACGAGTCCCGATAGGACTTTAAGCGCTTTCCAGCTTGGAACCATTTCGAATGTCTAAGCTGAGACCTTGATTAAATCCTGATTTAGGGAAGATGGGATCTAATTAATAATAATTCTATTTACCTTATTTATAAATGTGCTAATTCTATTTTTCATAGTATACTTTGTTTTGGACTAACATTTTTTGCAGGCTTAAAAAGTACAAAAATAGTCTTGGATAAACAATACTCGAGGCGCCTCCATTCTAACTAGAGGCGCCCTGGATAAATCGAGGGCGCCTCCACACAAAAGCAGTGATGATAAAGTTTGGCTGATGGAAGACACCTCAGATTAAAAGTAAGATGCCTCAGTTCGGAAGTAAAGTGTCTTAGATTGGTTGGAAGGCACCTTCGAGGAGATAAGCTACGCAGGTGTTGGGAACTGAGGTGCCCTCAACACCCTTTACAAGGGGTATTTGGCCAAGCTTTAGCACATAACTTTCATACAAGCTCAAATGACCATTCTGTGATTCCGTCTTCATGCTACAACTGTACTACTGCTCTACTACGCTAGATCACTGCTAGAATACCGACACTAACACCCGAGACTAATCAAATCATAATCCTTGTATTGGTAACATTTAACTATCGGATTTCATTAATGTTTATAGGAATGTAGGGTTGTTATACTTCCTATTTGTTTGTACTTGGTTGCTCTTCCAAAGGTTTTCCGGAAGAGTATTTTAGTGATTACTCGTCGGAAAGGTCTGAGGGACCCCTGAGTTTTAGAGTACAAGTCGTCAAAGATTCTGAACCAAATAAAAATATTTATGTTCCTTTTGTGTCATTTTTGTACTTAGTTTTTTGTCGCGTACTTAATTTCGAAAAGTTAAAGGGAAGTTTAATACTATTAATTTGACAATGAGAAGTAAATATTTTAATACTATTCATATACATTTTAATTGTTATTTTAAATTTTTTAATCGATAAATTTTAATTTCGATGAAGAGAAGTTTTAATGCGATAAAATTATTATTGTGTGATCTAGGGGTAATGAGTTTGAAAAACATATTTAGCCGCTGCGTAAATAGTTCTTTCATGCACCAAGCTATTTTTTTTATCAATTTTAATTTCGATAAATTATCAATCAAATTTATTTAGTCAACAAATTTGTTTGTGCATGAGCATAAGTAAGAGTCCGCGAAGGTGATAAGATTCGCTAGAAAATTTTGACCTCCCAATCATTATAGTTGTTATAACCGAGCTAGCCCTGAAAGCAGCTACAAGGATTTGTAGAGATTGTCAAGCAGGCAAAGCAATGCGCTAGGTTGTTCGGTAATTAATTTTTTTATATATAATTCCAATATTCAATTATTCAAAGCTATTAATTTTAAAAATAACCAATATGTTCTCATGAAAATTTTAAATTAAGAAACACACTCACGGTGACCATCTAGACGGCCAATAATCTTATTTGTCATCCCATTGCATTCTTTGACTTGTCATTTCCTTTGAAAATTTTTTATCATACGCAGTTAAAAAACGAATGTTAGATGCATAATTAACCATTGAAGGGCCTTAACTGCTGCACCCTAATCCGGGGACTATAATATCTATTTTGATCCCAAGCAAACTTGTAATGATTATATAAAAAACATGATCTATCACATAACTATCATAGGAATGTATTGATTCTTCGTAGGTTGAGGGACGCTGAACAAGCACATCGAATCAATGGTGAAGCTTCAGGCGGTTCCATACCGGTAACATACACATATCGAAGTTTTCATCCGCATTTAGAAAAATAGCCAAAACATTCTTTATCTGGAATATAACTAATGTCAAATCAAAATTGTAAACCTGATCAATCATAGAGTTCCTTTCTGATCTGCATGGAGTCGTAACAAAGTGCAGTGTAGAGTAAGGTGAAGTTTAGGATATGGTGTCAAGGGGTTCCAGAATTAGGTACGCATGAGCAACAGCAAAATCATGGTTATGTATTTTCAATGAACTGCAAATTAGAACTTCAGAATTAGCGGCAAGGAGAATGTTACCATCAGTAACATAGATGCTGGAATTGGCTGAAGAAACAATCAAGGTTATAAGCATAGTGAATCTGATGTTAAGCGAACCAAAGTTAGTGAGCACATATGGCAACTTCAGTAACATATGGATAACACTGCAACTGGAATGATGTGGGAAGCAGAACAAAAGGGCAAGCAACAGTAAACCAGTTAGCTTTTGAATCAATGCCACAGTTTGCTGCAGAAACCATTGCGCAGCCTATTGCAGGTCACAATGTCCACAAAAGAATCCAGCAACTGTCCAGCTAAACTGCTAGGATCTTCGATAAGTGTCTGGATGAATGTAATAACCACCCTTCGTTCTTGTTCAGTCGACCTCAAGCTAAACCATGTTAAGAATTTCATGCGGAAATCCTTGTCAATGTGACCTAAACATTCTAGCCACCGAATAACCTTCACGCAATATTCATAGTTATCATCCAACTGGCCTAACCTACGTTTGAATCCCCTGAACGAACCATTGACCAAAGTGCTATTTCCCTCACAAGTTTCATTGTGCACAGTGGAAGGTTGTTTACTGCATTCAGGTTGAGAATCAACCGTTGGGACTTCATGGACCACAGCAGCTGCACAAGTCTCAGAATCACCGCTTCCATTGGATCTGGAAAGCTCAATCTTTTCCGAGAAAAATGCATTTTCCTCATTGGGAAAGCAATCCATTGGAGGGATTACCTCAGCATTTAAATCAGGAACCGATGACACATTCAGGTCAAGCCGATGTGAGGACCTGGGCATTGCTTCAGCTGCCTCAGCTATAACTTCGCCACTCCCACCACAGGATTCTTCTTCGATGTCATCCTCATAGAACCCATCATAGGATCCATTTTCCTGCGCCCAAGCAAACTGCAATATCTTTCCTAAATTTCGAACTTTGAATCCAGAAGATTTTGCAGCAGTTGTCTTCTCTTCATGCTTGTCACTTGATGAACACCCTTCAACCCCGTTATTCTCTATATGTTTGTTGATTATCTCTTTGCTCTTCGTAAAGCACTTTGACTCGGAGTGGCCAAAATCCCCATCTTCCATGAATGAAATAATTTGAAAGGCATATTCAGTGCATGACTGGAGATTGGTAATTAGAATTTTTCTTTGTGCTCTTTGGAAGATGACAGGGTCGTTGGTGTAGGGTTGATCTCTGGACCGGCAATACCAAAGCTTATAACCTTGAATGCAATCAAAAATCGAAGAAGCTGTTTCTTTCAAAACAATTACGAGAGAAGATGATGTTATTTCTTCAAACTGGATCCTACAAGCAGCTGGAAGTGAGTCTGCAACAAAAGGAAGATAGTGATTCCTTGTAAAACTTTGACATTTTGAATTAAGGAAAAATGATTCATGAGAAACCACTACTCTCACCTTTGTGATTTTGCACAAAATGCCCACTTGATCTCAAACTCAACCATTCATCTGCTTTCTCTATTGCAGCCAAGCAAAGCTTCTGAACATCTCCGGCAATAGACAACCTGCTGACAATGCCACGGGTCATCTTCGCAGACATGCCATCCATGGGCCCAACTTCTGTTTCTAGCTTTGCCTTTGCTTCCTCCACAATCTGGTGCAACTCTTTGAAACCTGAAGAGCCATACAGAAGCCTGTAGCTTAAAAAAATCGATAACAAAGGACGTCCACTCGACGAGCATCTTTTGCAACCATAAGTTGCCTCTTCCAGCATCTGTTTGAAGTTGAAGGACATAAGCATAGGTAAGTCATGTCATCCAGAAGAATATAGCATCCTGCAAAAGCTAACACAGCAACTTGGGTGGCAATTTGATACGTGCATAATTGTGTATAGATAACTTGTATAATTCATATAAATGTAAAAACTTCAAAAAATAATATAAAATTATTATAATGTAAAATTTTATTGAAATTATTGAAACTACCACCATTAAATTTACTTAATATTAATAAATGGGGGTCATCCATCATCCATTTACATATCTGGACCATATCATATCACTTGTGGATTGTATCTAGTAATCATATTTTAAGTTAAATGAGACACAATATTGACTGCCTGCTGCTTATTATATACGAGTGATTGGACATTAAAAATTGCATTCCAAATGAACCATAATTGATAATATCAGTCAAATAATGCAGGATAGCAATAGGTAGTCCGTGTGGACTCCTAGCATTTTTGTCATTTTTTTCATTTTGAATTTCCATCAGTCATTCTAGGAGGTCAAAGTATATATTTTGCTGATGAAACAAACTAATTCATCAATTGGAAGGGAAGTGGGCATTCACTATTGACATGACAGCCAAGGGTAACGGTAAGTTCCTAAAACCACGGATCTTGCAAATTAGCAGATGAATTTCAATTGAAGAGGAGAGAATCATTCTCCTTAACTTTAAGGGTGTGTTTGGTTGAAGTTATCATGTATAACCTTAGTTATGTGATTCCCAGGTAATCACATAATCAAGGTTATGGGAAATGAAACATAACCTAATGTTGTTTGGTTCAATTTAGATGATCAGATAAAATCTTATTTGTTTCGAGATAATAGTATACAATCTAGTATAATATTTTACCGTATTAATCTTTAGTTTAATATAAGCTTTATAATCTCGTATGCTTGTCTAAATTAAAAATAAAAAAATAAGATAATATTTATACTTGTTTACACCCTCGATTTAAGTTTAAAAAATTATATCAGTCGTCGGATTAACGATCTACGATTATATTTTTTAAAAATTATATCGTCACCGGCCATCGCTGGCCACCACAGACTATTAGTCGTGGCCGGCTACAGTGATGAGTTGTAATATAATTAATTATTAGGGGTAGTTTGTCTTAAATAGTAAATATTGAGGGATAATTTGGGAAAGAAAAATTTCATAACCCCGGAATCAAGAAAAATCTCACTTTTCCAAGGTTTTTCGATTCCTGGTTGCATGCTCCTTTTGCTAACGTATTAGGCATGAATGATTACTTGGGAATCACTGATTATCCAAACCAAACAAGATTTTTTTTTTTTGATAACCTTGGATGGATAACCAAGGTTATCATGTATAACCCCCAACCAAACACACCCTAAATAGTTAAACCACATGACCTCTACCCCCAAAATGATGGTGACTGCTAACTTCCCTACAGTTGAGGACTCTAACCATTTTTTTTTATTTCAAAAAAACTACTACCAAGCTGTCTTCTAGCAACTACAGGCTTGAAAATAGTAGCAAGAATCAGTGAGGGAAGGGGCCTAAAGAGAGGTTATTTCCTCCCAGAAATCCAAGATACATCAAAGTTTTAGTTATCATGCTTAAAGTATAAACAGATGAAAAAAGAAAGAATACTTTGAGATTCAGCGCATTTAGAAAAAAAGAATTAACATGAATGAATATGAAAGCCTTAATTAGCTCATAACCTATATTTAACACCTTAAAAAATTCCGTGTTATCCGAAAATAGTTTAGTTGGCATAAATGACATGGTATGGTATAGAAAACAGTGTAACAAGAACCACAGTAAAATCAACAAAAAAGAAGGAACTCACCCAATTATGCCTGATACCTTTCCACACGAAGCACAACAGTAGCTTCCATCAAGCAGCATAGATTGTCCCAGATTGAAAACCCCCACCCTTCGGCATTGAAGAGCACATTCAATGTGGCATGACAAGCCGCAACAGTCCTTATCATCAGTTTCTGCTTCGCAGACTAACCAAAGACTAGGATCTTTGTTGTCATCAAAGAGATGGCAAATGCAACATGAACACCTTTTGCAAAATGTATCCTCGGAGGTAAGGACAGCCTTACAGGCTGAATTCTCACAAATCCATGAGTTGGCAGAACTGAAATGTTGTAATATCTCAGAAGAAGAAAGCGGAATGAGCTGTTCACCTTTGCTCAAATGCCTCCTTGGAGCCTGATCGGTCATAGCAAAGTGTTCTGAAGAAAGTTTCTTCATCTACAAACTTTTGCTTCCTTTGTTAGTTGCAATAACTTTTTGTCAGTTTACATTATGATAAACAAGGCTGCATCCTCTGATTAACAAGCAGTGAATGTGTCATATCCTTATTTCAATCAAGTTTTGGAATGCCCAGCTCCAGCAGATTTATTAAGCATCAATTCTGGAAGCATCATCAAAGTGGAACTGAAGAAAAAACAGAACAAAATCTATTAATGTAAAAGTGCATTATTAAACCAAACAATAATGTATAAATACTGAAGGTCAGCACTCAATCTAAACATGCACATGCAGCAAATGGATTGCTTATATAAAAGAGATTCCATAATCTGAAATTTAAAGGAATAGTAGGAAAAATATGAGCAAGGTTAAAAATCTCATTTTAAGCTAGATACCTAGCATAATCTCCAATCAGAAGACATGAAGCACCTATGACTATGGTGAGCCTAACAGTAGCAATGGTGGGTAAAAGGAAAAATAAGTCAAGGGTCATGTGTCAAGTTCTAACCCTACCAACCAAGGTGGAGGGAGAAATGTTAGAGGAGGAAAAACTCACCCACCCATTCAAAGCAATCTAGTGCGTTGCTTGGTTATCGGAGGAAGAAGGTCACCTACTCAATGCGGAAGAAGGTCACCATGATATCGAAGTTTATATCAACCTATTTTTCTTATCCCTTTTTATATAATTTGATTCTGTGATACAAGCCTCGTCATATTGAGACCAATGCATCAAAAGCAGTCAACAAGGTATAAAATTTTGATTCAGTATTGATTTCACTATCTGACTCGAACAGAAAATATCAAAAGTGGCCGACCTGCATCAACACACAATATTGTACAACATAGATGGAAGCGTGCCAACCTAATTTGAGACGGACTTCACAGTTGCACACAAAAATAAGAAATAAATTAATTTATTAATTTTTTGAATCAACATTAGCAAAAATTACTTAAAAAATTATTGTTACTTAGTGCAATACTTACACATATTTACTTTTATATATTATTTAGTTGTATAGTTATCACAATATCAATCTTTAATTAACTAAAATGCATGATTAATTGACTAATTAATTGAAAATGAACCTGAGTTGTATGTATCAGTTTGGCAAATTGGTTTGGCCAAACACTTCATGAATGATTAAGTTTCCATTTTGGCATGCTTGCTATTGATAGGGATAGACAAGGATTAAGAGTATCAAACTCAATAACAGTTTGGAGCTAATAGAACATATTGTGTTATATTTCTGATCACTTTTGATCATGTGTTATCACCTTTGATTCAATAGCACAATCCTGTAAAAATTAGCCTTCAAAGCCCCATAACTGATGTTTCATCAAACGTTAACTATTGATACAACAATAAACGTCAATATGACTAATTTATCTACAGATCCATCATAAACTTCGCATTAGCTATCATAAGCTTGACTTTATGCATTCTTTATCTTTGCTTTTCTACTCTATACTTCAGTTTATCTCATCATCTCCCTTATAAAGCAACCAGAGAAAGCACAAGATAGAAAGTATAGGTGTAACATTATATACTCTTTCCTCTTTATTTCTTACCCGCATCCAATAAAGAGATAAACCACTAGATCAGCATACCAATCTGTTATATTGAGCTTGAAGCTCTACCAACAATGACTTGAGAACTAGCAAACAACTAAATAATATATAGAAGTAAATATGATATATGATAACTACACAAATAAATAATATATATAAGTAAATATGTGTATGTATTGCACTAAGTAACAATAATTTTTTAAGTGATTTTTGCCAATGTTAACTTAAAAATTAATAAATTAATTTATTTCTTATTTTTATGTGTAGCTGTGAAGTCAATCTCGAATTAGGTTGGCATACTTCCATTTGTATTGCACAATATTGTGTGTTGATGCAGAACACTATTGATATTCTTCTATTCGAGTCACACAGTATATTGAATCAAAATTTTATACCTTACATAATTGACTTAGTTTGATACATTGGTCTCAATATGACGAGACTTGTATCACAAAAATCAAATTATATAAAAAGGGCTAAAAAAATAAGTTGATATAAAGTTGGATATCATGTTATACCCTTACTTTTAGTATCATCCTTGATAATTGACTTCAATTTTTTTGGTAATTGGGTTCAATATAAGTATATTAACATAGAATTTATAATTATTTCAAACCTTCAGTATCCATATTTTTTCAATTATTGAAGTATATTTAGGTGATTATAGATATTAATATGACGGGCTTGTGTAACCCACCGTAACCCACCTAAACTTGATGCTTTTACGCTATGGTTGTATCATGTTATGGTGTTACACTGATACCCATGCTTTTAAAAATTATAAACTATTTTGTAGGCACAGGTGAAACATCTTGTTTTGCCCTGAATTCTGCACATACATTGAAGCGCTTGGCAACTGAGGTAAGAGGTGAGGAACTTCCTCTCTAGTGATGAGTTTTTTCTCCTCCAACATTTATCCCTCCACCTTTGATGATAGGGTTAGAACTTGACAAATGATCCTTGGGCTTATTTTTCCTTTTACCCACCATTGCTACTATTAGACTCACCATAATGTACATGGCTTCGGCACGGACCCAATAACAACTTGTAGTTGTAACTACTGCATGAGGAGAAGAAAAACCAGCTCTCACAATCACATCAGCAAATCATCCAATCTACGAAATGCGAAAACAAGAGAAAAGCTCGATATTTAACCATCGCGCATACAAACAAAAGACGAAAAAAAAAAATCAACGTACTGGCAATTACACCATGGTAAAAAGGTAGTAGATGGGCACGCGAGAGTCGATATTTCAATAAAAGCAAAGTTTTTTCATTAGTAGATCAAAAACACAAGCGACGGGCTATCTTTTAGAAGAACCAAAAATATGAAAGAAAAAGATGCGAACCACTAGATACTCACCTGCCTGCGATAGAGAGAGATCGCTGGAGCGTCGAGGAGATGGAGTGAAAGACAGAGGTTGGATTAGCACATGAATCCGAGATCGAACTCGGATTCAGCAGCGGTGAAAGTTGACATCAGAGCGATGAAGAGGACGGTGGTTCTTATTTTAGGGTTTCGTCTAGACCAAGTTAATTGGTTTCTGGGAAAGGGGAAGGGGTGGATAATTGGGCCCATGAATCAACGTTGTGATAAAAGAAGTCCATATTTTTTAAAATTGGGCCCATGGATAATTGGGCCCAGAATTTTTTCAAATTTATGTTAAAAGTTCATATTTTAATTAAGATAAAAGAAATTACTTCGTCGCTATATTCATCATTTATCTTATTACTTAAAAGCGAATTAGATACTAATTACCATTTAAAATGTATACATTTTAGATATAAATGTCAAATAGGCATAATCCGAGTTGATCATTTTTCTTAGTTTGTCAAGTTAGGCATAATTGTGCGGGTCATAGTCTTTATCTTGATCCTCATTTAATATATTTGTTTTATCATATAAGGTTCATTGTTATTTATATCTTGATCCTCATTTAATATATTTGTTTTATCATATAAGGTTCATTGTTATTTATGTATCCATGGAGCCGGATATTTATATTCTTCCAAATATCCAATTACTATTTATAATTTATTTTTTTTCCCAAATTTAAATTATTTCATGAAGTTATGAATATTTGCAAAATTCTTTAAAAAGTCATAAAAAAATTAATGATAAAAATTAGCAAATTAAATGGTGAAATAAAAAAATATAAAATTAAGACGTGTTAGGGAGTGTTTGGGAGAGCTTTTACTTTTTAAAAAGTGATTCTTGTAGTGATTATCTTGAAGTTAGTAAGAAGCTAAAGTAAGCAGTGTTTGAAAATAGAAGCCAAAAGTTAATACAAGATAAAGTTTGAGTGTTTGGGAGAATAATTGCTTCCAAGCTTAATTTTTAATTGAATGACAATAATATCCTTAAACTATATAAATTAATTATTTTTTAATTATTTAAATATAATTTCGATACTATCAATAATTTGTTCACGTAATTATTATTATATTTTAAATAGTGATATAATTATTATTATATTTTAAACATAGTATTAAAATTATTTTTTTTATAATTTGAATATTTGAAAAAATATATAAAATTATTAAAAAATAAAAAATAATATAATTTATATAAATATAATATATATATAATTCTGAAAATGTACAATATGATTGAAATTTTATAAAAATATAAAATTTTATTTAAAAATATAAAATTTTATTTAAAAATAAATATTAGTACAATATGATTGAGGAGATAAAATTAGGTCAAGTGTATTTTTTTTAATATATTTGCAAGGTACAATGTGTATTTTTTTTATTTTAAGCTTTGATTAGAGTTTAAGATATAGTATTTAATTTAAAAAAACTTTTTAATTTTTTTAAACTTCAGGTACTTTAAATTGATATTTTTATCAACTAAAGTATTTACTAAAAGATTAATTTTTTTATTAAATATTAAAGTCGGGTATAAAATATTAATGTTATATTTTTCAAATAAAATCAAAATTAATTTGATATTTTTAATACAAAATTAACTTGGTTGTGAGGAGGAGTGGCGAACTGTAGGCCCACGGGACGGTTTATCGGAGATTAAGGCTGGGCTCGTGCACCAACATTTTCTCGGTCATATGTAATATTTGAATTTGATTTGAAATTAAAAATATAAATAATTTTGGCTAGAATTCAATCTTAATCCGAATAGAATCGAATTATAATTGATTTTTTTTTAAAAAAATCGAGTTCAGTATATTCAGATTTATTTAAATTAAAATTATATAAAAATAATTACGGTTCGATTTGAGTTAAAATAAATATTATGAATCAAATTTAATAATTAATCTAACAAATTTAAAAATTTATTAAAAAAATTATCAGATGATTATGTTAATGAACATAAATTGATAAACTTAAATACTTATAAAATTTATCTTATGGTAATTTATTTAGTAAAAATTTGAAATTTTAATTTTGAAAATTTTAAAATAAAATTTAAATTTATAATTATCATTTATGAATTTGATAAACTATTTTCTAAAATTTTAATTTTGGATTAAGATTTGTAATTATAAATTTATTTTTTTAATTTGTGTTTTTAAGATTTTCTTTTATTTTATTTAAAACACCTGCAACGACCGGTTAATCGTTATAACGTTCGATTAACGGGCTGCGTGCATTAAAACTGCTGTGGCGAGCGCGTTAAAGTGCTGATGTGATGAACACGTTCAGATGTTTGAACGCGTTCATTGATTAAAAAATAGAGATAATATGACATTCCTTGCCCCCAATCGATTGGACGCATCCCGAATCGATTGGGGAAAGTTGTCCCAATTGATTCGGGGCACCCCTAATATGCCCCCAATCGATTGGGAGCTGTGATTGGAGATGCCTTTAATTGATTGAGATAGCTGTAACGATTGAAAATCGGCAATGGTCACCTAAACGGCTAGTAAACGCCTATAATAGTTATGAAACGATCACAAACAACTATTTTAATAAAAAAATAAATTTTCATCTATAAATACTCATCATTTTACGACTCTCATTTCAATCTTCAAACACCTCCCTCCCAATCATTCTCATTTTAATCTTCAAATACCTCCCTCCCTCCCTCTAAAATTCTTCTCTCTACTATTTTTTTCCGAAATGGATGAAAATAATTATGATTTTTTTAGAACTTTTTTAGAAAATACTTTTTCCCAAAATTCTCAAACTCTATCAAATTATCCATATATATTTTTCATATCCACCAAATTATCTACATAATTCATACCCACCAAATAACTCATATGGTCCATATCCACCAAATTATCCATATAATTCATATACACAAAATTATCCATCCAATCCACTTGCAACCGACATGCCTTTTACATCTCCGACAGAAAGTGATCTATTTACTCTAACTTTTGTTCTAGAGACTCAAGTGTCCGACGCGAATCTCCAATTGAAGTTGTTGATTTAGAGAAGGCGGATTCTGGCGCTGTGAGTATAAGAAAACGATCAACATGAAATAAGTCTGAAGACGAAGTTTTGGCTAGATCGTTTGTCACTATCAGCGATGATTCAATCGTCGACAATGATCAGAAGATTGATGCTTTCTGTGGTTGTGTTACTAGCTACAGCAATGAGAATCGTCTTCAAGGTACACCCAACAAAAATGCAAGTATCATACGATCGCACTAACACAATAGCATACAAAAAAAGGTATATCACTTTAACGTAAATTACAATAGCGTTTATAGTGTATATCGTAGCGGTCACAGTGATGAGGATATATTGCGGTTTGTGTATGAAAAATATCGTGAGGAAAATAATGACATTGTATTTAATCTCGAGCATGTGTAGAGAATTGTAAAAGACTGTCCAATATTTACTTCACAGTCCATTGATCACCTTGTTAGCACAAAGAAGACAAGAACCTCAGAATCGGGAGCAAGCAATACCTCATCTAACCAAGTTGCTAGTCTATATGTAGACCTAAACGAAGAAAAAATCATTAAATGGGTCAGACGACAACAAAAAGAAAAGAAAAAAGTAAAATAAAATCAGACATTGAAGGTATGACAACAAATTTGGATAATATGTTTGCAAAGTTTACTGAGTATACAAGTATAAAAATGACTGAAGTTAGAATGAGACAAAAACAACTCGAAGTTGATGAGATGAAAGCAAAAACTGTTGAAATGAAAGCAAAGGTTGTCTTAGCCAAAGTTCAATTAAAGAAATATGCAATCCTTTCAAAGGACACTCGCAAATGACACAGGGGCAGCTTATCATCCATCAATATCTATATCAAGTGATTAGGAAGAGATAGAATATATAATTTTCATTTATTATACTTTTATGAATGTAATTTTCGGACATTTCCCTTTTTAATTAATATAAATTTTTATTATTTTACTTTTTAAAATTCATTTATAATTTTTGATTAATTAATATAAACGTTACAAAATAGCAATTGAAATATAACTATTATAATATAACAGTTGGCATATAGCCGTTGTAATATAGCTATTAGAATATAGTCGTTAATAAGAACAAATAAATAGACATCTTGTGCTCTACAATTCTGCATTCTTCATGTAGTTAATTAATTTGTTTCCTTTTCATTCTTCGATCATTGTGCTCTACAATTTGTTATTCTTCATTAGTTCTGAATTCGTTTCCTCCAAATATATCTCAATCTTCAAGTAGCACCACCTCCGACTCGACAAGTGAAGATGAAGTTCATGTTGAAAATGTTGACGAAGGTTTTTTTTTTTACAATGTTGGACCAGGTAGCAGACGGACCTGGGGTGACCGACCCGACCCCACAGAAGTTTCCCACTAGTCACCAGGGTAAATCGGGAAGCACTCGCGGTGGGCGGTCTAGAAGTCCAGCGTCCCAAGGTTCGCGCTACATTTGGAGAAAAATTTTCTGCAAAATACGTCGTAGCTGGGGATCGAAGCGCGGATGCCTGGTATAACGATTAGTTATTCTACCGCTGCACCATTGCCCTGGGACCAAATATACCGTAGTTGGGGATCGAACCGGGGATGTCTGGGATGACAACTAGTCGCCCTTCCGCTATACCATAACCCTGGGGGCATATGGTTATGATTCAGAGAATGAGCTAATGTCATTGATACTTCAACAAAGCTGACGAATAGTTGAAGTATATCAAAGTAATAACGAGATACGGCGAAGAAAAAGGTTTATCCAAAGAAATCGTGAAGTCGGGCATGTGAAGCTCTTCAATGATTATTTCTCCACAAACCCAGTGTATCCAAATCAAATATTTCGAAGACTATTTCACATGCAAACAAATTATTTTGTCACATAGTAAATGCACTTGCGAGTCGTTCATCGTTTTTTCAGCAGAGGGATGATGCTGCGAGTAGACAAGACTTGACACCAATACAAAAATGCACAGCTACGATTCGTAGGGGTGAGTATTTGGTTAAAACCAAATCGAACCAAACCGAATAGACCGAAAACCGAATAAACCGATATTTTTCAAAATAATCGAACCGACCGAATTTCTTAATAAAAATTGAGAAAACTGAACCGATAAAATATCGGTTAATTCAGGTTTTAACCGAATTAACCAATTTAACCGAAATTTTAAAATTTTATTTGATTTTAATAAAAAAACAAGATTTTATTTAATTTAATTATAATTTTAAATAAAAAATAATTAAATTAATATTCTTATTCGGTTTAACCGAATTACAAAACTCAAAACCGAAAACCAAACCGAATTTTGAGAAAAAAACCGAAAACCGAATTAACCAAACCGAATTTCAAAATTTGGTCGGTTCGATTCGGTTAATTCGGTTTTTCCGAATTTTTGCTCACCCCTAACGATTCGCCAATTAGCTTATGGAGTCCCAGTCAATCATCTTGACGAGTACTTACATATGAGTGAATCAACTGTCATCCAATGTCTTTTCAAGTTCTGCGTTTATGTGGTTGAACTCTTTGGTGATCAATATTTGATAAGGTCAAATGTTGATGATGTTCAACGTCTTCTTCAATTGAATGATGAGAGATACGACTTCTCTGGAATGTTAGGCAGCCTTGATTACATGCATTGAGAATGGAAAAATTATCTAATTGCCTGGAAAGACTAATTTATAAGAGGTCATGAATCACCAATAATCATGCTTGAAGCGGCAGCGTCTCAAAATTTATGGATATGACATATATGCTTTGGTATCGCAGGATCGTAATAATCTTAATATATTACATAAATCTTTTATATTCAACGAAAAAGTTTGTGAGATCGAATTAATCGTATGAGATTCGATGCTGCCTAACCTTTAGTTAATCATCCTATCATATCACGACAAAATCACATATAGTCCAAATACATTCATCGTCATCCCTGTTCCATTTACTCACGTGGGCTGCTAAATTCATTATCCTTCCACCCGTTACATTTGCTCGCGTGGTCTGCTGATCCCTTTCATATTCTAGGAAATGGTTGTGACTGGCCTCGGGGAAGTGTAATGATTAAGTTTTCTAATAAATAATTAAAAATTTTAAAATTCGAATCTTAATTATAATATATTATTAGCAAATTTCTTTAATAAAAAATAATAATATTGACCATTTAAATAGAACTTCGTAAATACTTTTTGGCCTTTGGCCTTGATGATTATGAAAAAAAAAAATCATAAATGTCGTTATATTTCACCAACCTCCAATCAATTTTAATAAAATTTCGAAGGATAAAAATTAAAAGAATGTCACAAGTTATCAAATGAATTTCTTTTTTTCATAAAAATCATAAAATGAGCCATCCATTGTATATTTTATTTTGAAAATAACGTTACTTTTAACGTTATTATAAAGTCACCCTTGATTGCTCAGTGTGGACCGTGGAGGCCCCCGGACAGCCCCAGGCATCAGAAATTTTTTTGACTGTGAGGCGCCGACGCTGGGTGTCCAAAAGTAATGTGCAAATATCAAACCCCATTATAATAATTGCAACTACCTATTATTATAATATAATAAAATATAAGATGTTATTATAATTTAAATTCCTATATATTAAATTATTATCATTTTATTATTTTTACCAAATTGATTAATTTTTTAAACTTTATTAAAATTATTAAAACTTTATTAAAATCACTTTAGAATTAAAAGTGCTTTTGACAGTTAAAATAATTTTTTATAGAATTCAAGTAATTTTGATCGAAATGGTGAATACTATTTTGATATAATATTATTATAGGTTTCATAATTTTGGTTAGAGTGAACATCATAGAAAATATCACGTTGTAATAATTACAAGGTACCTATTTGAGAATTTTGTTAGTCGTAGTTGATATAATAATATTAAAATGAAGGGAATTCTCAATGTAAAATATATGGTGGGTCTCTATTTGAGATTTTTTTAAAAAAAATATTTATTTGAGATTCATTAATTGTGGAGTGTCCTTTTAATTTTTACTCAATTTTTAATACGTGAAAGTGACGGATCTTTAGAAGAGATAGAGGGGTAAATATTACTCGTAAAATAAATATTTTTAAAAACTTTTAAAATTCAGAGTGCAACGAAAACAAAAAAGGCAAACATAAAAAACCACATTATTATTATTATTATTATTTTGGGTTCATAACCCTTAGGATTGCTATTCCAAGTAATTACTTATAAGCGATTCGCCCATGGGTCGCTTACAAGTAGGTAAGCATTAACTTTCTCTTTCCCAAAAAAATTACATGGAGGCAGAAAAGCTTCATACTAACGACAAAATAAATACATGAAAGAAAGATTACTAACAATAACAAAATTTGAAGTTGAGCGTAGATTGTCCAAGAGTAATTCGGTGTAGATAAGTTACTTGAGCACGAGACGAGAGCTTCAAAGGATGTAACTTGATGATCTGAACTCTATGTACGAGCCTTCTTTAATAGAATTTTATCTGCCGATTGATCCCCTATTTCGGACGACATGACATGTCAATAATCTAATTCAGCTGTAGTTTATTGATCAACCAAATGCCTTTTTTCGGTCGATCAAACCTGCCATAGACTTGGTTCTTCCGGCCTTCTAATCCTTATTTTTTGGTCACATGAATGTCATCGAGTTTGATTTGTGTCGTTATCCAATCATGACATAAGCTGCCCAAGGTCTATCTCTTTCCATGTGATCAAGATGACGTTCATCTTCACAGAGCTACTTGTTGGACACAAGTGAATAGAAAAGTAGAAAGGAAAGAGACTCTATTATGAATAAGACTATAATCCCACATTAAGAGTCAAAATATATTAATGATTGGTTATATTGATGTATAAGCATTTTAGTTATAAACAAATGCATAAGAGAGACTCTCTCTCATGCATGGGTATATACAAGGGGTATGTGCAAATCTAGGATTTAAATTTGCACTGAACCAAACTGACTCGTATGTGAGCATGACTTGCGCGCGCCGAATATCGGACCCGGTCAAGGGAAACATTGCCCAAGCGAATGAACCAATATTTTGCCATCTGAATTTCTTTTTACTATCTGCTCAAAAGTGTAACGGAAGTATTAATTTGAAGTTAATTAATGATGATTCTGTAAACTATCGACGATAATGACTAATCAGTAATGGTAGACGACTACCATTAAACCCAACGTTGAATGATCATAACTCGGTCATTCATTACAGGTTGGGGTGAGCGCTCCTATAAAAGGAGGCTATGAGCAAGAGCAAAAGAGACAAAAAAAAAGAAGTAATAAGAGATCTCCATCCATCTATGTTTCCCCTCTCTCTCATCCTTATTGGGGCCTTGACGTACGACTAGAGGGGGGTGAATAGCCAATCACCCACTTCGATCGGAATTTTCTTCCCACAATGTTAGCGTGCGCAAGCGGAAATACTAATAACACAAATAAACACAAACACTAACACAAACCGTTTACGTGGTTCGGAGATAAGACTCCTATTTCACGGCTGTTCGTAAGGTGGACGATTCCGATCCGTCGGTGTGGATGAGTCCCCGGAAGACCTCTGGCTAGCTCTTGTCGCTCCTTGTGGGTGGAGAAACTTCGCCACAAACTCCCGACAATACCTGAGCACTAGAAGACTACTAATAAGCTCTAACCAAGCATATTTCATCAAGAACTCTCAGCCAAAATCGAACTCTCTTAAATAGAGCTCTTGGCTGAAATGATCGTTACCAGTCGACTGGTCCAAGCACCAGTCGACTGGTCCAACTTGGATTCGAACATTACAGTCAAACGTTTGAATTCCTGCCGCCATCAGTCGACTGATCTTTCTATGCATTTCATCAGTCGACTGATCTAAGCATCAATCCACTGTTACCTAAGGTTTTCCTTCCCGAGTACAATTCTCTCAGCACTCGAACCCTAGGATTTTCCTTCCCAAATACAATTCTCTCAGCACTCAAATTCTCACGACTTAGCTAACTCTTCATTCAGCAGCCTTGACCTGTTGCCTTCAAGCCTTCTTCGACTTTGACTCTTGTCCCTCAGATGCATGCAAGCCCACGACTCATCTCCCTATGTCATCCTTCGCGTATGCCTCGAAGTGCGCTTCTCTCGGCTCATCGTCCCTGCTTTGTCCACGGTCCCTCGGATGCATGCAAGCCCACGACTCGTCTCCCCATGCCATCCTTCACCGGTCCCGAAGCCGTCCAGCTAAGTCCATGTGTATCCTGCAAACCTGCACACTCAAATACACATATTAAACACAAGGGTGAACCTAACTTAAACCCTTTGCCCAAACATCAAAACACATGGTCACTCCGGATCATAGATTGCTCCAACAATCTCCCCCTTTTTGATGTTTGACAATACATTTAAGTTAGGGAAAACAAATAGCAATTACAATGCCAATAACGTATGCAATGCAAATATGCATGGATTCTAACACAAGACATCCCCACACCTAACCTCCCCAAGAGTTAGGATCTTTTTAAAACCTCTCTAATGCTCTCCCTACATTAGACTTACAAAGGCTTTTAAGAACCTCTTCAAGGTTCCCCTTTTGCCACCCAATGAGCAACAATGCTCCCCCTTTACCTAAGCTTTCCCTTAACCTAGGATTTCTTGCAAAGGCGTGTTTGGTTTCCCACTTATACCCAACACTTCTCCCCCTTTGCCACACATCAAAAGGACTCCAATAATTTCCCTCTTATTAGATTCTTTAACCTCTAATGATTATAAACAAAGTGTATTAACCCCCCATAAGATTATTCACTTGTTTTACATCATTACGACACTTTTTGATTGCTGAAAAATAGTTTCAGCTTATATCAGTCGACTACGACAGTTACCAGTCGACTGACGCCTTCAAACCATAAACCCACAAAGAGTTCAGTCGACTGCCCCAGGGGGCAGTCGACTGATACCCTATATTTTCAACATTTCTGACCTAAATTTAGAAATGCACCAAAAATTTTATAAATTTCCAAAAATTCCCAAATTTTATGGAGAGATTTGTGGCACCTATGTCTACTTGCGAAAAATATATTAAAAATGTATCTATCACCAATTTCAAGATTGACACAAAATTCAAAACTATCTAAATGGTCTAATTTAACCTTGACCTAAAGTTCTAGTTTTGACTTCCCTTTGATGTATCTACCCATTCCAACCCACAATGCATCCCTAGCATTGGTTTATATGACATCTATACATCAAAAATCAACCTCCATGTTATATGACCCCCAATGTCATATTTTATGCATGATACTTAAACCCAATTTGTTAATCCCCTAGGATTGAGACTTCAAATCCGTCTCCAACTCCTTTGGCACACTTTCTGACCCAATAGGCATATGTCTCCCCTTCTTGGGATTAATGCCTTGGTCCTTAGGTCTAAAGGTTCTTGTTTTATCATGATGCATGAACTCCCTAGGGTTTTGATATGCAACATTACCCCTATTTGTATCATGATATCTAAATCCATGATTATTTTTAATGAGCATATAAGGATTTAAAATTGGATTTAATTTTAAATAAGGGTTTACCTTCCCTTTTACCTTTGAATCTCCCCCTTAACTTGAGATCCTCTTCTTTTCCAATTTCTTCAAGTGCGCCAATTTCTTGATTTCTCCTTTCTTTGGACACTTGGTGTGGTAGTGTCCACACTCACCACACGTGAAGCAAATTATATGCTTCTTCTTCTTCTTTTCCATACAACTCATGTTAGTTTTCGAAGAAATTGACTTGAGTTTAGGGTTTTCCTCCTTTTTCTTACCCAATGGACACTTGTCCTTGTAGTGCCCCTTTTGATTGCACCGAAAACAAATTATGTAATCTTTTGACTTTGCTTTGATGGAGGTGGACACTTCTTCTTACTTTGACATTGAGGATGGTCTTTCCTCCCCCTCAATCCTTGACGTGGAGACTTCTTTGATTTCTTCCTCACTCGAGAATGTGGACGATTCCACTTTCTCCTTCTCTTCGGATGTTGAACTTGATTCAACTTCCGATTGATCCTCCTCATTCTCTTGGACCAATGACCCCTTTTTCTTGGACTCCTCTTCTCCTTGTCCTTGTGTCAAATTTTCATGTAGAGCTATCACCTTTCTCTATAGCTCATACGCATTCTTGTATTCTCCTACATTTGACACAATATATGGAGGTAATAAATTTAATACAATTCTAGTTACCTCCTTATCCGCCTCCGCTTCCTCCGTTTGATCCTTGGTCCAATACCGAAATCGAAGGTGTTTTCCCTTCTTATCCGTTGGAGCTTCAAATGGAACTTCCAATGCGGTCCAATGGTCCCAATCCATTTGGAACCACGTCTCCAACCGCTTCCTCCAATAATCGAAGTCATCTCGATCGTATGGAGGTGGGATCCGAATATCCCATCCAAGCGAACCTTCCGAATCCATCTTCCTCTAGCACCTTTGCTCTTTTGGCGGTTATTCTAACAAGAGCGAACCTTGCTCTGATACCACCTGTTAGGACCTTGAAGTACGGCTAGAGGGGGTGAATAGTCGATCACCCACCTCGATCGTAATTTTCTTCCTACAATGTTAGTGTGCGCAAACAGAAATACTAATAACACAAATAAACACAAACACTAACACAAACCGTTTATGTGGTTCGGAGATAAGGTTCATACTCCATGGCTGTCCGTAAGGTGGACGTTCCCAATCCGTTGGTGGATGAGTCCCCAGAAGACCTCCGGCTAGCTCTTGTCATTCCTTGTGGGTGGAAAAACCTCGTCACAAACTCCCGACAATACCTAAGCACTAGAAGACTACTGATAAGCTATAACCAAACTTATTTCGTCAAGAACTCTCAGCCAAACTGAGCTGTCTTAAATAGAACTCTTGGCTGAAATGACCGTTACCAGTCGAGTGGTCCAAGCACCAGTCGACTGGTCCAACTTGGATTCGAACGTTACAACCCAACATTTGAATTCCTGCCGCCATCAGTTGACGGATCCTAGGATCAGTCGACTGATCTTTCTGTGCATTTCATCAGTCGACTTATCCAGCATCAGTCGACTGCTACCTAAGGTTTCCCTTCTCGAGTACAATTTTCTCAGCACAAGAATCCTGATCACGACTTAGCTGACTCTTCATCCAACAGCCTCGACCTGTTGCCTTCAAGCCTTCTTCGACTTTGTCTCTCGTCCCTCAGATGCATGCAAGCCCACGATTCATCTCCCCATGTCATCCTTCGCGTATACCTCGAAGTGCGCTTCCCTCGGCTCATCGTCCCTGCTTTGTCCATGGTCCCTCGGATGCATGTAAGCCCACGGCTCGTCTCCCCATGTCATCCTTTATCGGTCCCGAAGCCGTCCAGCTAAGTCCATGTGTATCCTGCAAACCTGCACACTCAAATACACATATCAAACACAAGAGTGAACATAACTTAAACCCTTTGCCCAAACATCAAAATACATGGTCACTCCGGACCATAGATTGCTCCAACAATCCTCTTTATCGTGTATCTTTTGCTTGATAGAACTCGTGATAACAATCGGGTACTGTCTCAGTTTGTCACGTGCAACCAACCAACCAGTGCTTGGTTGTGCATGAGATTTTGTTGTTGTATCCTGAGAAATAGATGTTCATCATAACCTCAAAGCATAGCTAAATAAGGACAGATCTGTTTTAAGGAAACTGCAATACACAGACCTCGACAACTCTTTCTTCCTCTCTAATCAGGAGCTTGTAGTTGGGAGCCTCCAGTCGGGATTAAGAGCATGTGCTCGTTATTATATTAAGTACATGTGTCCGTTATTATATCGGGATTAAGAGCATGTACTCCATAATATCTGAGGTCTGATTCAATTATATAGTCAGTATAAATTGAATCACCTCAATATCGGTCTTGCTCAATACATATAAAGTGTACTAGTGTAATTTTATGGTCAAGATAAACTAATACCAAATTACACTACAGCCATGCCAATGTTTATCCAAAACCGTCTAGGTTGTGAGCCTCTACTTATACTCTACAAGGGACTGATAACATGATCTTCTGTGTGACACCACACACTATGTTATTTACAATGTAAAGTATGAGATAATATGCACATAAATAATCAATAAATATGCAAACAGTGATCATGTGATTCTCTTTCAAAATATAGATGTCTATATAAAAGCAAAGCTTTTAGTATACATCCTAACAGCAGGTACATAAAAACACTCTTCTAGTTCTAAGATAAGCTCAGTAGGCAAAGACAAGGAATATGTTCCTACAGCTATAGCAGCACCTCATGCGCCATTGCCTACTCGTAGGTTCATTTTGTCCTTTGTCAACGATCTAGCTCTTTGAAGGCACTGCACGTTAGTACAAATGTGAGATGCATATTAGTACAAATGTGAGATGTACAACCTTAAATCTATCATGCTTGATACAACAGCGGTATATGCAAATTAGCGCTAAAACTATACAATAGATGTAATTTAAAAATCAATTGTACAACATTAGAGTAATAGAAGTGGTTTGTAGCAGTATTTTATACAAACTTCTATTCAAAAAATTCAATATGAGCGATTTGAAAATTGCTTCTAGAAGTTAGAGCAATAGGAATAGTTAATAGCAGCATTTGAGCTAGAACCACGCGCTATTAAAAGTATCAAATATCAACAATTTCAATATTGCTTCTAATAGTTGTATCATTAAGAGAGGTTTATAGCAGCAGTTTTTTCAAACCGATGCTAAAATTAATCAATAAGAGTGATTTCAAAATTATTACTATAGGTCAAACAATAGAAACGATTAAGCTCAAACCGATTCAAACAACCGCTTTTATATAAATACTTTTTTTAGTGGCTTCCTCGTCATATGAGAACCACTATAACCGTGCTTGTCGGCCAATTGGTGGTTATGGAAGGTGTCGATCAGTTCATTGGGCCTAGATAGGGTGATGACCCGATTGGGTTTACCCGGGCCACACCAATAATTAAATAAATCTGTGATCTTCCAACACTAAAATGATTACATTAAAAAAAAACCATAAGGTTTTTAATTGAAGAGATCCGGTTGGCCTCAATTCATAATATTTATCATCTCCTAGTCTCGGTCTTTCTATACCTACTTATTCGGATAATCAAAAGATAGTCGAACACTTTTCCCGGCAAGCCTACGCAACATTGCTGAATTTTCAAAGGGAACATCGACTTTGATGCTTTTAGTCACCATACAACTAATCTGACATCTCAACTTTTTGATGTGGAAAAACTGAAGCCAACCAAATTGTATCTTTAACCTGTAGCACATCAATGCCTATAAATGAAGGTATATATTTCCACACTTGAATTGAACAAGCAGTGTGGGAAGCACGAACTTATACTTTTTCCAAATGGCTTCTTCTTCTTCTTCCTCCTCCTCTTCAGTCGCCTGTGTGATCCTGCTTCTGTTCTTTTCCTTCATTGCGGCCGCTAGTCCCTCAGAGGCTCATAATTACCCTCCCATCGTAAACGGCCTCTCCTTCTCCTTTTACAAGTCAACCTGCCCCAACGTAGAGCCCCTCGTCAGGAACTACATAAAACAGGCTTTCCAGAAAAACATCGGCATAGCAGCTGCGCTCCTCCGCCTTCACTTCCATGACTGCTTTGTCCAGGTACGTCCGTCCTTAATTAGCTAGCAAGATGTAATTCTCTTTCTTTTCTAATTTTCTTATTTAAATTAAATGCAAATATATAGTGATTTTTGTTAATTTCGATTTGAATTGTGCAGGGGTGTGACGGGTCAATACTGCTTGATGGTTCGGCTGGCGGCCCGAGCGAGCAAGATGCTCCGCCTAACTTGACGCTCCGACCGGCGGCCTTCAAAGCCATCAATGATATCCAAGCTCTTGTAACCAAGGCGTGTGGATCGGTCGTCTCCTGTGCTGACATTGCTGCTCTGTCTGCTCGGGACTCCGTCTTCTTGGTATGTATGTATATGAAAAAAAAATTGACATAAAAAAAGACTAATTGAAGACAGCTGGATTCCTTACGCAACCTAATTAGTTGAAAGCTTTTCATGTGTGCGGTATATATATATATTATTCTGAATAAACTTTTTCTTAGTGGGTTTTGCTTTTTATCCTTTTATCATATGAACATAGAACCACTTGGCGATTTCTCAAAGTATGGAAGTATTGATGTGCAATTAATGTTTTGTTATTGTTTTACTCTGTCGGCTGAAACAATTTTTCCAACCGAACCAATTGAATATTTAGATCATTTTTAATAATTGAATATTTAGATCATTTTTTTTACCCATTTAATTTTTGATGCAGTCTGGTGGGCCAGATTACCTCGTTCCCCTCGGCCGACGTGACGGCTTGACCTTCGCCACCAGAGACACCGTCCTCAAATTTCTACCATCCCCCGACTCCAACGTCTCCGCCCTCATCGACGCTCTCGCCCAGCTCGATCTAAACACCATCGACCTCGTCACCCTCTCCGGCGGCCACAGCATTGGCCTCGCACACTGCTCCTCCTTCCAGAAACGCCTCTTCCCCTCGCAAGATGCCACCCTCAACCCCCCCTTCGCCAGCAACCTCTACCTGACGTGCCCCGTCGTGGACACCGTCAACACCACCGTCAACGACATCCGCACACCAGACCTTTTCGACAACAAGTATTACGTGGACCTGGTGCACCGTGAGGGGCTGTTCACCTCGGACCAAGGTCTGTACGAGGATTCCAGGACGAAGCCCATCGTCACGAGCTTCGCGAAGAACCAGGCTCTGTTCTTTGAAAGCTTCGTGTACGCGATGACCAAAATGGGGCAGCTAAGCGTGTTGACCGGGAACAAAGGGGAGATCCGCCGGAATTGCTCCGCCATCAACTCAGGCAAGGACTTCTTAGGCTCGGTGGTCGATATTGGGGATGAGATTGAGACCAAGGCGTTCTAAGTAAACTTGAAGTTTATAATATATAGTATCTTGAGAGCGATAAATAAAGGTGTTGTTATTGGTGAGGATACATGCGTGCTCTTGTAATGTTAATGTACTCTTGTAATATTAATGCATGCGTGCTCGTGTTGTTGTTGGTGAGTATCCCTCATGTTTAGGGTTCGATTCTTTTTTGGTAGAGCTCGTAATATACTGACAGAAAAATAACCAAAGACTGTTACATGATCGGGTCATCGGGTACCGATATCATCAGTGGTAAAGTCGTCACGTATCTTCGTCCCACGATTTATCCTCGTTGACCAGTGGAGACTCTCGTTGAAGATTATGAAACAGAGCCGTTCAACCAAGCAGATTAGTCGGGCACAGCTGGGATATCTCTTGTAAATCAATACAATCCAATAAATTAATGCTTTATATAAAATGAATATTATGTCGATCTTATTAAAAATATCTTACAAGCTAAATTTATAAGTTATTTTAAGAGTTTATAAATTAATTTAAAAATAAATTATTAAAATATTTAGATGTCTTATTAAACCGACCGACCGCATTTCAATCCATCCCTAAAATATTACGGAAATTAAATTCGGTCCTTAATTTAGATGCCGAATTAAAATTGATAAATTCGGTCTTTAAAATAGAAATCAATTTTAAATTTACTCCCTAAATCTATCGCTAATTTAGAAGTGAGGGTGTTCGAATGCGTTGACAATTTAGTGATGGTTATATTTAGGTTTGGTTTAAATTTATATTTATAGTTAATTATGGTTAAATATCGTATCTAATGCTGAAGTATGGATCGAGTAGATACTGGAATTAAATTGTGATCCCTAATTTAGGGACTGAAATTAATTTACCTTACCTATGAAATTACGAGCGAATTCCACGAATTGAACATAGATGATCTTCGATTTAGCAAATTAATTAAATTTCATTTATAATTTAGCTAATTATTTAATATTAGTCCCTAATTTAATAGCACAAAAAAGGGGAGACCACGTGGGGGTCCACCCCCTATTGTGATCTATAGTTAGTTATAAAGCAAATTAATTAACACATTTAATTAATAACAGTTTCATTAAATTAACAGATTAATTAATTGATATTTAATTAAGATAATATATTAATTAAATAAAATTTAATTAAAATTTCAATAATTAAAATAACTAATTAATTAAATACTGTTTAATTAAATTAATTTATTTAAAATAGCAGATTAATTAAATACTATATAATAAAATTAACAGATTAATTAAATACAGTTTAATTAAATTAACATTTAATTAAAATAACATATTATTAAATTAATTTTTAATTAAAATAACAGATTAATTAAATACTATTTAATTAAATTAATGTCTAATAAAATAACAAATTAATTAAATATTATTTAATTAAATTAACAGATTAATAACATACTATTTAAGTAAATTAATTTATTACTTGATAACAGATTAATTAACATAATCGAATAAAAAATTATCAGATGAATTAAATTAAAGTATAATTAAATTAACAAATTAATTAAGTAACAGATTGATTAAATTATAGTTGATTAAATTAACAAATTAATTGATTAATTAAATTACAGTTTAATTAACAAATTGATTAAGTTTACTAACAGATTAATTAATTACAGCTTAATTAATTAACAGATTAATTAATAGTTTAAGTAAATTAATTAACAGATTGTTTAATTTATTTTAATTAATTATAGTTTAATTAATGATTTGATTAAATTAATTAACAGATTAATTAATTAATACGAAGAATTAAACTATAAAGTAATTAAACAATCAACTAAATTAATAAAGCAATCAACAAACTAATAAAAACAAAAATGCTTCCCTAGATTGATACTCCCTTAATGTGATTCTGAAATATAATTTTCTTATCTCCTTTAGATCACAGCTTTGATATTTTCTATCTAAATTTATATAATAGATTTGTTCTTTAAGAATCCAAAAACATATTGTGTTCTATTTGGTTATTCAAGTATGACTAAGGAACTTGACTATTTTATTTTGATAATTTGTCTGTTTACTAACGAAATATATGATGTACATATGATTAGTTTTTAATTTGTATCGGTCAAGTCTGAATGTGTTGTATACAACTTGTTGCGATCTAAGTATTATGACTAGATACTTGAATCCATTTTGAACTTTTTCAAATAAATTTAAGCTATTTAACTTGACCCCCTCCCCCCTTAAGGTCTTTCACCTCCTTAAGGAGTGACTTAATATTTTCTTTGGACCTAGCTAATTTGTCATTAAACACGTAATTGCATTATATAGACACACACACACACACACACACATCACACACACACACACACACACACACTGAAGGGGAAGTTACTTCATCATCTAAGTCTTATTGCTCTAGATCTAACTCTGATTCCAACTAGGGCCCATGACCTAACTCAAACTCGGACTCGAACTTTGCAATATCTTCCTAATTGGCCATCAACACCATGAAACTTACCTAATATGGCTTATGTGATTCTGTGTCTTTTGAAAATGACTCATCTTATAGGTGGTCTGAGTGTTTTCTTTCTTCGTTGCTTCTTGGGCTTCTCCTCCTCCTTTGATTCCTTCAATTTTTGATTTGTAATGTCTTTTATTGTCACACTCATAGCAAATCACCTCCTCTTTTGCTCTACCAGTTTTGCTTTGAACCGTTTAGTTGCTTTTATTTTGTATAACTTTCTCTTGATATCCTTCTTTGTGAAATTATTCTTCTTCTTGATCATTTTCCGAACCAAGTCCATGGTTTTTTTAGGTCAGCTCCTTGCCATATTCATCTCCGGCTCGTCCTTTGACTCAGGCTCTAGTAGTGATTTTGATTTGATCGCTTTGTTCCTAATTTGACTTGCAATTAAAGAAATATCTTTCTCCTTTTAGTTCAAGTTATCTTGCTTATGCAATTCTAGTTTATAAAATAACTAATCTAATCAAATTAGAGATAATCCCTAGACACTTTATATGCATCTATATATATGCTTACAAGGTTTGTTGGGAAATTTTTTTTAAAGCATATCTTATTATAATGCGATTTTTTACTGGTTGTTCGATCACATAAAGTCTATTCAAAATATCTTGATTCTTGTGTGTAGTTAGCTTACGAACTCTCCTTAATTACTGATCCTGTCGCCGAGCGTAGTGGAGCCGCAACCGGAATGACGGTGTAGGGATGAACGACGTGGATGCTGACGGGGCGTCCTCGCGCAGAATGGCAGCGTCGTGGGGGGTATCCTCCGACCGAATGGAAGTGGAAGTCGCCTGGTGCAGGGCCGGCTGACTGGAGGTGAACCTGCTGAGGAAGATGACCGTTAGCAACCCAGCCGGGAGACGTCCCGGCCAGGCACTCCGACGGTCGGTTCAGCCTTTTTCCATGTTCATCTTCCAAGTAGTAGGCGCCTGAATGCAATTTCTGCACTATCTTGAAGGGTCCGCCCCACTGTGGTTGTAATTTGTTGACATCACCGACCGGCTTTATTCGTTTCCAGACAAGGTCCCCGGCGTGAAACGAGCGCGGCAACACCTTCTGGTCGTACCTTTGTTTCATGCGCTGACGGTACGTGAACATCCGGGCGGCTGCTTTTTCCCGGACTTCCTCTATGAGGTCAAGCTCTAAGCGTCTTCTTTCATCATTCCCTTCATCATAGCTTAACCGCCTGTCGGACTCACATCCGACCTCGACAGGCACCACCGCCTCGCTGCCATAGACGAGGTGGAAAGGCGTCTGCCCGGTCGCTTCTCTGGGTGTGGTTCTGTTCGCCCAAAGGACCCCGGGCAGCTGTTCTACCCAGTTGGTTCCTGAATGATCCAGTTTGGTTTTGAGCCCTCTTAAGATTTCCCGGTTGGTGACTTCTGCTTGGCCATTGCTTTGTGGATACGCCACGGATGTAAAAGCCTGATTGATGCCGTAAGTTGAGCACCATTCTTTGATTTTCTTCCCTTGAAACTGCCGACCGTTGTCAGACACCAACTTGTGGGGGATCCCGTATCTGCATAGAATATTCTGCCACAAGAACTTAATCACCGCCTGCTCGGTGATTCTAGCTAGCGCCTCTGCTTCCACCCATTTAGAAAAGTAATCCACCGCGACCAGCAAGAACTTCTTCTGAGCGGGGGCGATCGGAAACGGACCTACGATATCCATGCCCCATTGGTCGAACGGGCAAGAGACAGCCGATGTCTTCATTAATTCGGTTGGCCGGTGGGGCAGGCATTGGTGTTTCTGACATGAGATGCATGTTGCGGCCAACCGATCGGCATCCTTCTGTAAAGTTGGCCAATAATATCCGGCCAACAGAGCCTTCCGGGCGGTGGCTCTACCTCCTGAATGATTACTGCAGACCCCCATATGGACCTCTCGGAGCACATAATCTGCATCTTCACTGCTAAGGCATTTGAGTAATGGCCGGGCGTGAGCCCGTTTATAGAGGACATCTCCGACCATAGTGTACTGCGCGGCTCTCTTTCTGAACAGACGAGCCTCCTCCCGGTCGGACGGCCCTACTCCCCTGGTCAAGAATGCAATCAAGGGCGTTCTCCAATCAGTCTCCAATTCAACTTCCGCCTGTTGCTCGATTTGCATGACGAATAAGGCATGGCAGGCCGGCCGGGGGACCACCCAAGATCCGACTGCACTAGCTAATTTAGCTAGCTCATCTGCCTTCAAGTTGCTTTCTCGAGGGATCTTCTGTAAGAGTACCTCCCTGAAACCCGCCTTCAGCTGCTCAAAGGCATCGATGTACTCTTGCAGCCGGTCGCTGTTGACTTCGAAGTTACCGGCCAGTTGTTGTATAGCAAGTTGCGAATCAGAATATAGCCACACCCGGGTGGCGCCGACATGCCGGGCGGCTTGCAGACCGGCTATTAGTGCTTCATACTCAGCTTCATTATTAGTTGCCTTGTGTTCTAGCCGCACGGACAAGTGTAGCCGTTCTTCTTCGGGTGAAACCATGAGAACGCCGATTCCACTTCCTTGCCGAGAGGATGCCCCATCAACGTACACTTTCCATACGCCTTCTGTGTCCGGACAGCCATCAGCATTTCATATTCTTCTGGCGAAAGAGTAACCGTCAGTGGATTGGGGTTTTCCATTCTTCGCTCTCGATCAGGCAGAAAGCCCTCCTTCTAGCGCCAAATTTGATCCTGTCGCCGAGCGTAGTGGAGCCGCAACCGGAATGACGGTGTAGGGATGAACGACGTGGATGCTGACGGGGCGTCCTCGCGCAGAATGGCAGCGTCGTGGGGGGTATCCTCCGACCGAATGGAAGTGGAAGTCGCCTGGTGCAGGGCCGGCTGACTGGAGGTGAACCTGCTGAGGAAGATGACCGTTAGCAACCCAGCCGGGAGACGTCCCGGCCAGGCACTCCGACGGTCAAGTCAGTACTCCGAGGAACAGTAGAAATAATGGAGCACTGGAAAAATGAGAGGCTTCGCGCGTGTATGTATGCGTACCTGATAATGAGGAGTGGAGTGGCTTATATAGCCGGGGAAAAAGGACCAGGCATGGCCTGTGTCAGGATCTTCTGACAGGGTCAGAAGATATGGTATGGTGCTGTCGGTATGAGTATGGCCTGTGTCAGGATCTTCTGACAAGGTCAGAAGATATGGTATGGTTATGTCGACTGTAACCATCCTTCTTTGTCGTATACTATTTGTCTTATGCGAGGACAAAGACAGGTTTCTGTAAGTCGGCGCCTGTCAGAGAGTGTTAGTTCGTACGAGGAGTGACAGCCTGTTACCTGCAGCTGGTGCAGGTATATTTTGTCCTTATCCCAGGGTGATTCCGAGAGAGAGCCCGAGTGGACATCCGGACGGCTCGCCCGGATGGGTGTCAGGCACGAGCACAAAGGACTGCCGGGCGGATGCACTCGGCTGAATGAGGCGGGTAAGCCTTAATGTGGCCGGGCGGGTTTGACCGACCGGATGGACCACTATATTTATTCTAACAGGCCGCCTCAAGCCCGACCAGCCGGTGAAGGCTTTGGGCCCGGTCAGAATGTCTGTTGAGTTGGTTGCTCGTATAATGACGTGGACCCTGAAGCAGGCCAGGTCGTTCGCCACGTTGGTTGCCCGTATCGTGCAAAATATAGGGCAGGATCAATTACATTTGACAATTTTATATATAATTGATTTAATAACAAATATCTTTTGGCTATCTTGGAATCTTTGGTTCCCTTGTGGTGTGTTGACTTTGAGCCTTTGATCCCCATTTTATAGCCTCCACCTTGAGCTTGTTGTGCAGATGTGACATGTTCAGTTGATCAACAAATCTATTCAAGTTGACTGGAAAGCTCTAACTCATCTAACCTCATCCACAAACAAGTTGTCTCTATTCTCTTTGCTTATGTGGTACATTCATTGATCGCCAATCAAATTAGATCTCCAAGGTGGATCACTCGCCATGTCATCCTCCGATCGACCTTACCTATTTTTTCAATCGCTGGCCCTCATGTATAAGTTGTTTAAAGAAATTTCGATAAAATACTGCACATTAATCTATCAAACCTATTTTTTTGGTAGACTGGAAGTTACTATAGTCGAGAACCCTTGTTGGGACCAATCCAAGCTAGAGAAGTTGAATAGCTCCTTTCGCTTTGATTAGACTGCATAGCATAAAACATAAAATGAAGCCAATAGCACAAGAACAACACAAGACACATTTTGTTTACTTGGTTTATCACCTCCCAAGGCGGCTACATCCGAGGAATAGTATTAGCTAACTACTACCACTAAATCTTCTCTTTTTTGGATACCTTTTGAAGGTGAAGAAAACTCTTACAATACTTTTTGTTTACAAAGCAATACAACCAAATATAAAGATACAAATGAAATAAAAGAAATTGAACCAAACAAGTTTACACAAGTGAACTGGGCTTTTGATCGTTATTAGTTGCTTTAAAATGCCTCTTGTTGGTCCGAAAATATAGTAACACATATCCTCAAACCTTTGAGAACATGTTACTTCAATCTTCCTCAAAATCCTCTTTTATAGGATTATTGTCAGGCTGATTTTCGCTCATCAATCAATTACAATTCTCGCCAGCATAATCAATCGATTGTTAAACATCATCAATCAATTGTTTGCCTCAACAGCCAAGTAGCACAGTTCAGTTTCAATCTTTTTGTTTGCTTGAATAGTGACATCTGTGAGAAAATAAATTAATCCAGACATTTTAATTTTAATTTTAATTTTAATTTTATTTTATGTTGATAATTTTTATGGCTTAGAATTTGATTAGATGACTTAGTCTTGGATTAGCCTTTCCTATCTTAATGAGATAATTAGCGAATTAGTCTTCCTATTTTAATTCTTATTTTAATGGGATAAGTTATGACTAAGTCTTGTTCGTGGGGTATTTAAAGGGTCCTAGAGGCATGTGAAACAGAGTCTCAGTTTTCTTGTAAGTTTGTTTCTTCCAGAAAATAAAATTCGTTCGTTCTTCTTTCGTTCTTTCGGGTTCTTCGTTTTCTTTTTTGTTCCTCTTGCATATCGGTGTGGTTCTTGGGTGCTCTATTCTTTGGTCTGGGCCAACAATTGGTATCAGAGCTTTGGTAGTATAGAGCAGCCAAGAATCCTTGCTTCCACAAAAATGTCGAGCATCGTAGCGAAGGAGAACGGCGGAGTGTCATTTCCCTATCCGATGCTAAACCCTCACAATTATACTGTGTGGGCAATAAAGACAGAGGCAATTCTCGATGCCCAGGGAGTCTGGGAGGCGGTGGAGCCAGAGAAAGAAGCCCAGGTGGATGCAAAGAAGGACAAGAAGGCACGTGCATACATCTTACAGTGTGTCCCCGAAGACATCCTTCTCCAGATCGCAAACAAGAAGATGGCGAAGGAAGTCTGGGACAACCTCAAGATGAGGTACCTTGGTAGTGATCGGGTGAAGAAGGCACGCGTACAAACGTTGAAGAGCGAGTTTGACGCCCTTCAGATAAAGGAGACCGAGACGATTGATGAATTTGCTGGCAAACTCAGCGCCCTGAGTAGCAAGTTCTCCACTCTTGGTGCCACGCTTGAAGACTCCTCGTTGGTAAAGAAGTTGCTTGATTCTGTCCCTGATAAATTCTTCCCTATTGTTGCTGGTATTGAGCAGTTCCACGACCTTGAGACTATGCCGTTTGAGGAAACTATCGGGCGACTGAAGGCATACGAGGAACGAACACAGCGATTACGAGGCAACACCAACGACACCGAAGGTGAGCTCCTGCTTACTCATGCCGAATGGCAAAAGCGACAAAAAGGGAGCAGCGTGGACACTCCGTCAGAAGGCAAGGGGCGCGGGTCCAACAGCCCTAATCGTGGCAAGTGGCGTGGGCGAGGGCGCGGTCGTGGCCGTGGTACGCAACAGCGTCAAGATAGTGCAGAAGGCACTAGCAACAAAAACAGTAACACTCGTGACAAGAGACACATAAAGTGTTTCAATTGTGAGAAGATGGGGCATTATGCATCCGAATGCTACAGCAAGCGTCGAGATGATGAGGCTCATCTCACTTGCGCCACCAAGGAAGAGCCAGCACTGATGATGACCGTGTCCCATGAGGAGTTTCACGCAAGGTGTCAGCGGCAAGATATCATTTTGCTCAGTGAAGAAAGGTTCCTACCGGAGATGTATCGCAGCGTGAAGAAAGGAAAAGATAAAGACGTTTGGTACCTTGACAACGGTGCCAGCAACCACATGACTGGCCATCGCGAGAAGTTTCAAGAACTAGATGAAACCATCACCGGGAGGGTGAGGTTTGGCGATGGATCAACCATAGAGATCATGGGCAAAGGGACGGTTGTGTTCGAATGCAAGAACGGCGATCAGGAGGCTCTCCATGAGGTATACTACATTCCAAAACTTTGTAGTAATATCATCAGTCTTGGTCAATTGACAGAAACTGAGAACGAGGTGCACATGGAAGGAGATACCATGAAGGTGATTGATGGGAGCAGGAAGCTCTTGATGCTGGTAAAGCGAACACAAAATCGCTTGTACAAGATAACCTTGAAGACACTCAAGCAAGTCTGTCTCCTGGCAAGCCTAGAAGATCCAACCTGGTTATGGCATGCAAGGCTCGGGCATGTCAATTTCCATTACTTGAAGCTATTGGGTGAGAAGAAATTGGCAGTTGATGTGCCAATATTGCCCCAGCCGAACAAGCTTTGCGAGGTGTGTGTGATCGCCAAGCATGCAAGATTGACGTTCCCGTACCAAGCAAACTTTAGAGCAAAGAAGCCGTTAGAACTTCTCCATGCTGATATTTGCGGACCAATCTCACCATGTACACTTGCCGGTAACAAGTATTTTCTTCTAATTGTGGATGATTTCACTAGGTGGATGTGGGTGTTTGCATTGGCAGCAAAGAGTGATGCATTCCAGGCATTCAAGAAGTTCAAATTCCTGACAGAGAACAAGACTGAGTACAAGATCAGAACACTCCGGACAGATCGAGGCGGCGAGTTCCTATCCACGGAGTTTACTCGATTCTGTGAAAATGAAGGAATCGAGAGGCACTTTACGGCTCCCTACACACCCCAACGGAATGGTGTAGTGGAGCGCCGTAATCGCACCGTGATGGCCATGGCGAGATCTCTCCTTAAGGGTACACATATGCCGGCAAGGTTCTGGGGAGAAGCGGTTAGGCATGCTGTCTATCTGCTAAACCGTCTCCCAACTAAGGCGCTAGGAGAGCGTACACCATTTGAAGCTTGGATGGGGAGAAAGCCAAATCTTGCTCACTTGAGAGTGTTCGGTTGTGTTGCATATGTGAAAAACACAACCCCTCATCTGAAGAAACTTGACGACAGAAGCTCACCCATGGTATACTTGGGTGTCGAAGAAGGCTGCAAAGCTCATCGGTTGTTTGATCCAAGCCATGGCAAGCTACAAGTAAGTAAAGATGTCATATTTCAAGAAAATTCTAAATGAACATGGAATGCAGGTGCTAACAATGAAGAAAACTTGCCGAGTTTATGGTGGTGGATGCATTTGACACCGACGAGGTGATTGTTGAAGCAGACACTCAGGCAGGGGTGGAAGATGTCACACCACCGGCAATAGCTGTGGTACCTATGTCAAGAACGTCAAATCCATCTACATTATCATCGAACTCGAGTCCATCTACACCATCATCAAACTCGAGTCCATCTACACCATCGTCGAACGCCCATGCAACTACCTCGCCTCCGATAACAAACACGCCCGATTCTTATGAAGGGCCAGTCCGCTATAGGTCCCTTGCCGATATCTACGCCAACACTGAGGAAGTGGTTGGTATTGATGAAGAAGAGGAAGAGCTGATGATGGTGGTGTCTGATGAGCCAACAAGTTATCAAGAAGCTGCAATTGAGGCTTGCTGGTACGAAGCAATGGAGGAAGAATTGAAATCTATTGAGATGAACAAGACCTGGACGCTAACTGAACTCCCATTAGGCCGCAAACCTATCGGCCTAAACTGGATGTTCACATTGAAGAAAGATTCAGATGGGAAAGTTGTTAAGCACAAAGCAAGATTAGTTGCTAAAGACTATGTACAACGACAAAGCATCGACTTTAAAGAGGTTATGCATTGTCGTCATCTTCACATGGTGCTGTGTTGTCTTATCTTCATACATGTCCCCAGCCAGGTTTGGGTCGTGTTGCTGGATTGGTTACATTGGAAGTGGAAGATGACAACGCTTCACATGATGCTCTTCAGCATCTCAAACTGTCTGGAGAAACTACAATACAAAATGCAGTTACAGAGGTTATTGCCATGGTGGAGGAGAATGCCAGGAGTGAAGTTAGCTGCCATGCGACAACTACTCGGTGTCCGTGATTTACAGCCATGTCTGGATTAGGGAGAGTAATGTGAGAAAATAAATTAATCCAGACATTTTAATTTTAATTTTAATTTTATTTTATGTTGATAATTTTTATGGCTTAGAATTTGATTAGATGACTTAGTCTTGGATTAGTCTTTCCTATCTTAATGGGATAATTAGCGAATTAGTCTTCGTATTTTAATGGGATAAGTTATGACTAAGTTTTGTTCGTGGGGTATTTAAAGGGTCCTAGAGGCATGTGAAACAGAGTCTCAGTTTTCTTGTAAGTTTGTTTCTTCCAGAAAATAAAATTCGTTCGTTCTTCTTTCGTTCTTTCGGATTCTTCATTTTCTTTTTTTATTCCTCTTGCATATCGGTGTGGTTCTTGGGTGCTCTATGTTGGGATCTTTGCCCTAGGTGGTTCGGAGATGAAGCTCCTACTCCACGACAGTCCGTGAGGTGGACGATCCCTTGATCCTTCGGCGGATCGCTCCCCGGACGCTCTCCGGCTATCTCGTGTAGCTCCTTGTGGGTGGAGAAACCTCTCCACAATCCTCTACAAACACCTGAGCACACAAGGCTACTATCAAGCTTTTTCCAAGCAAGATTCGCCAAGAAACCTAGCCCTAAAACGAGTCCCTTTAAATAGGACTCGGGCTAAAAACCACGCCACCAGTCGACTGCCCCAGGGCCAGTCGACTGGTACCACTAAAATCCGACCGTTACACCCCAACGTTCGAATTCTTAGCTGTTTCCAGACTTCACCAGTCGACTGGTACAGGACCAGTCGACTGGAGTCAGTCGACTGGAACCAATTCCAGTCGACTGGCAGTCGACTGGTCGACCCTCCTTGGGTCGACCCGATTCTCTGTGTGTTCTAGCAGTCGACTGCCTTCGGGCCAGTCGACTGCCCTGCCTACCAGCCTAGGGTTTAGCCTCCCTGAGTACATTTCACTCAACACTTGACCCCTAGGACTTCCCGAGTACATTCACACAGCACTCGTACCCTTATGACTCGACTGACTCCTCCTCCGCAGTCTCGACTGTTGCCTTCGCGCCCTCTTCGTCTTCGGCCCTCGTCCCTCGGATGTGCACGCAAGCCTCCAGCTTACATCCATGCCACCCTTCACGTACGCCTCGAAGTCCGCGCCCATCAGCTCATCGTCCCTGCACTCCAAGGTCCCTCAGATGCGCACACAAGCCTCCAGCTTGTATCCATGCCATCCTTTACCGTACTGAGGCCGTCCAGTCAGGTCCATATGCGTAACCTGTACAACCTGCACACTCCATATACGCATATCAAATACAAGGGTAAGCCTAACTTAAATCCTTTGCACAAACATCAAAACCCTATGGTCACACCGGACCATCTTAGGGCCGATTGCTCCAACAATCTCCCCCTTTTTGATGTTTGGCAATCCGTTTAAGTTAGGGAAAGCAAGATAGTAGTCAATAGCAAAAACCATGCTAAATAAAATGTATATGCAATGCAAGTATGGATCCTAACCCAAGGTATCCTACACCTAACTTCCCAAGTTAGGATTTTCTAACAAACCGGGTTTTTTAAAGCTTCTCCCAAGCTCCCCCTTATACTGGACTTACAAAGGCTTTTTAAGAACCTCCTCTCCAAGGTTCCCCTTACGCCACTAATGAAGCAACCATGCTCCCCCTTAATCTCAACTCCCCCTAAAACTAGGGTTTCTAGCAAAGGTATGTTTGGTTTCCCACTTAAACCCAACATCTCTCCCCCTTTGCCATACATCAAAAGAACCCCATGACGGGCCCAAATTATACTAATTAATTTGTCACGAAATGTATGGGCTCATCAAATTTAAATATCAATGAATGAAATGCTGGAAACCCTTTTTACAATCAAAATCATGAAAATGTAATATAGGGGCCACAGGTCGTATTTTTCTCGGGGACTAGTTGACGTTGTGTGATTCGCGCTTGTATTTAGGTGTCGTTTGTGTTTTCGGGTTTCAAATCAAAATTTGGGTTTTGGGTTGCAATTGGAAATAAAAGCGCAATGACGATAAAGGAAAGTTAGCTAATAAGCTAAACAAAGTGATGACAAGTTATAACTCATCCCAAAGGACTTCTTAAGTGTGACTAAGCTCAAATTGGAAAACAAATCAGTTATGAAGTCAAACCAGTTTCGATTGATACTTATGCCAAGAATAACTAACTCATGTGCTAATATAGAAATCTGATGGTAAGTTCAAGACATGGACTGATCAAGTAGTTTTGTAAAACACAGCAAATGGAACCAAGTTTCAGGGACTACACATGATGTGCAGAAAGGAATCCATTGCAAAGCAAGAGTGTAGAAATTCAATAGGCCAATTTCAGAGTTTCAAACAATCTGATGTGAAACCAAATAGAACAGCTGAACTTAAATGCTCCAATCCAGGGTTCGGATAAGATTTGATAGATTTAAATCTCACTTGATACAAATTTCGGCAGCTTTAACCAAAACAATCTGTTAAACATTAAAAAGCAGAAATTCTGCTTTTACAAAGATGCATGAATTGATACCAAGGGCTTTTGAAATGCAACCAGCTGCAATATTAACTCAGGAAGTAAATCTATAATCGAAATATTGTACATGAGCTGACAGAATTCCAAGCTCGTTGCTGATCAATCAAACAGCTGCAAATTCAGCTGTTTGCAGAAACTAAATGCATGAATGCAGAATTGATGCCTGCAGAAACTGTGTATAGAAAAGCAGTGCAACTCCAATGCAACAATTCAACAACAAACCAAACACAATAGGAGTGAACAAACTGCAATGTAATGTGCAGATGAAAACCACGGTTTAGAATTAATTCGGAAACAGCTAAAGGCAACAAGGAATTTCAGCACTTCACAATACAGCTGCAGAAATTCAGATAATTTGATGCAGAGTTGATACACAGGTAAATAAGAATTAAATTCAGAGTTTCAAATGTCACAAATTGAATGCAAAGGCAACAGCTGCAAGCTGAAACAAAATTTCAGAAATGGAAATGCAGAAAACTAATTCGAATGCAGTGAATGGAGTGCAGAAATTAAAATGCAAAGCTTGAACAAACAAGGGCAGTGATGCAGGGACAGATTCAAGGGCTGCAGCTAACAATTTCAACTTAACTTGAGTCACTAGTCGAGAATGCAGAAAAACTGAGAGAAACTAGAGATTACTTGGTATGAATTCAGAAGCTACAGCTAATAACACTTGCAGAAATTAAATCTGGCACGCATCAATGATACACAAGCAACAAAAATGGCACGCAAGGAATTCGAACTAAAATTAACTGAAATTAAATCTAATTGTCATCTAAACAAGTTCCTAACTTACTGACATTGAAGTTTAGCATCCTAATTAACCTAAACAATGAAGAAACTTGAAACTAAGTTGCTGAAAAGAAAATTCAGTAACGAAACATTTCAGAAATGAAACTACAGCAAACAAACTGAACTTAACTAACTAAACTAGCATCTATCCCTTCTCTGAGCTCAAGTTCGTCTTGCCGTCACACAAGATATGAGCCTCGAACCCGCAAGCTCAACACATCGCCGGAAAACTGCCTCTGCGAAGCAAATCTAGCTCAGCTCTGCTCAATTGCGAAAACCCATCCAATTCCTTCAACTCAGCTGCGATGATGAATTGAGATTGGTCCGAGCACTCCAGGGAACCCCTCTGAACTTCTCAGATGGATGAAATGGTGCGCAGCATTGAATTCCAGGAAGTGATGGCAAAACTGACGAGACCTCGATCAGTCCTTTTCTTGGGCAATTTAGAGCTAGATTCTTCTCGGAAACCCTTTTCCAATGATCTGAAACTTGATCCAAAGGAGAGAATGATGCGGTCGCGCCTCGGATTGAAGAAAAACTGAAGAAAACTGAGAAACTATCGAAGAAGAAGTGCGTTGCGGCGAAGACGCGACGAAGGAGAAAGCCTGGGAAAATCTGATTAAATAGCTATCAATGGACGGTTGTGATTAATTTGAGAAATCCAACGGTTGATCTTCATCTGATCTGACCCAAACTTTGAGGATGTTGATCTGGGGTCAGGATCTGCCTTGTGGTAGCTCGAATCCTCCAGATATGCAACGGATGGTCCAGATCAACTCAATCTGTGAATGGACGCTCTAGAGCCCTCCTTGCTTGATCCAACGGTTGATTTAGCTCCGATTGGGATGAAACCTTCAGATCTTGATCATAGAGCTTGATCAACCCTAACCCTAGCTCGGATTGCTTCAGATCGTCCCGGATGGCTCAGATCTAGCCGCTCTTGAATCGGAGGGTCCGGATTAATTGTAGGCTTGATAATTCGATCCGGTTCACATCCGACTCAAGTTTGACCCAGTATGCCCTAAGTCCTTGAACCTTTGGTGCCTACAAAAATAGATCCAAAATTTAGTGGCCAATTAATCCAATTTAATGCAAATTTGCAATTAAGTCAAAATGAAGGTAAGTTCTAAAACCTAGGGCAATTTCACAATTAATCAATAAAAATATGAGTCAAACATGGATTTTAACATCTAAAATAATCAACAAAAATGGTACTTATCAACTCCCCCACACTTAACCTTGAGCGTCTCGCGAAACAACTAAATAAGTATCCCTTAAGGCTCTCTTAAGCATAATTAGAAGCAAATGAAAAGAAATTACCTAAGGTTGTCAATTCTCATAAATCTAAGCTCTATGGATTAGTATCTTGTCCTTAAATCAACAACTTGGCCTTTTCATCTATCATGAGTCATTGAGATGAATTTAACTCACTAGCCTTTCAAGGAAAAATTTGGTGGCTCTCTTCTTAAGTTCTAAGTTGATGATGGAAGTGGAGCTCACTCTTACACACATGTTTCTTGCACTACCATAGGCTTGCTTATTATCTAATCTCCACCATTAATCATGATTGGAATCAATATCTACAAAAACAAATGAAAGCATGGAAAATGGTAAGAAATGGAGTAAAAACTAAGGAAATGGAAAAATTATTGGAGTGGGAGACTTGGTTGCTCAAAAATGTTTCCAATGTGCTTTGCCCCATCTTGACAGTCCTCTAATGATATCAAAAGTGTGGTAAAGTCAGATTTAAGTAATGGCCTTCGATTTGGATGAAAAACTCTTCTTTGGTTTCAATGTGCCAATTTTCTTCAATTTCGTGCCAACCTTGCTCTTTTCTCTTCTTCTTTCATCAAATCTTTTTCTTTTTCTTCTCTCATCCACTAGCAAGGTCAGATTTGTAGTGGAGCAAAGCTTTTAATTCGGATCAGAGAACTTCAATGATTTTCAATGCCAACTCAATTGTGTCCACTTGGTTTCTTCTTTTCTTTTCCACTGTTTTCTGTTTTTTTTTTCTGGACAGTCATGTTGTGTCACAATGGAATCAAACTTCATTAAGAGTCATTTCAGATCAGTCTGATTTCTCAAAACAATTTGCATCAATAGTAATAAAGAGCTTAAACACCTCACTTGAAAGTTTACTTAACTGAATTCTTTTCTACTGTTTTTTTTTTATATATCTGAATTTGTTTCGGCTCTTTCCTCAGTCCTGTTTGTAGGCTGTCGACTTCCTCCACCTTTTCCAGATTCAATGCTCCAAGATTTCTACATTTGCAGAAGTTATATCACTTAGCAGTGGAGAATTCCTGCTCAGCAAGTTGAAACCAAGCCCCTTCACTGTTTTTTTTTTTTTAATATTTCTGTCTTGATCTACAAGTCCTAGCAGCCACATCTTCTTTCAGTTCTGATCAGCAGTGGATGTTCTCATCATTCTTTGATGCAATTCCGAACTTGTTCCCTGATTCACAGCCTTGAAAACCCGAAATTCAACTCTTCTTGATAAAAACTGCACAAAAACTGCTAACACTGATTTTTTTCTCTTGTGTTCAGCTTTTGTTCAGCCCTTATTCAGACATTCCGACTTTGTTCAGCTGAGATTTAGCTTCTAGCATATGGTTCTGAGTTTTCCGAACAGAATACAACTGCAATTGTGAGTAATTCTGATCAAATCATGCTTCACAGAAATTTTTTTCTTGCTTGGCACCAACTCTCTTTTTTTTTTTTCGAATTGAAGTGCCTCCTTGATACCAAATCTTTCCAAAAAGCTAGTCACTCCCCCACACTTAAATCTTTGTCCGTCTCGGGCAAAATAACATTAGAAACATAGCAAACAACAAGTCCAAAGAAAAGTGAGAGTAAGAGTAAGAAATAAGTAGAGAAAAATGGAATGAACATGATTTTTTTTTTTTTAAAAATGGATATGGAAAGGTAAACAAAGTGATTAGTTTCTATAGATGTGATCCAATCATTGAAATATGGTTTTGAAAGAACCTAAGCAAGTTCTAGAATACAATAACATATGTGTATCACAAAATAAGGCTAATCTCACTAGGTAAAAATAATTCATCCCAAGTCCTCAATTAAGAATCTAAAGTAAGTAGTACTCAAGCATCCAAGAATTCATCCATTAGCTCAAACCTTAAGTCTTAACAACCAAATTTAATTTATTTTCAAAAGACTCTAAAATGCTATGGAGATAACCTAAAGGGATACTTTTATTTCTACTCATGTAAGAAAAAGTACTAAAAGAAAAGACATGGTATTTACAATAACCTAGAGGAATCTATTTATTCAATTTACTCTAGAAAACATAAAAGTGAAAAATGCGATAAAAGAAAATGCAAGAAAGAACAATCTCCCCTTTTATTCTGGTGGACGGAGCCTATCAAGCAGTAGCCTCCATCGTGGTAATGGAGGAACATGGGTAGCTGGGAGACATTGGACTCCCCCACACTTGAATTTCACAATATTTTGCTCTGGTGGCCTCAGGCGATTCAGGTTCAAGAGCCATTCAAGGGATGGAGTGCTTTTAATTAAAGTCAGATCATCTCCTCCTTCTTGATGCCCTTCAGAAGTCCTTCCAGGAGGCTGAAGTCTATTCAGTTGGAGCACCCACTCCTGAAGTCTTCTGGACCCTGCAAAACATATAATACCTCTCTCAAGCGTTCAGGGTCAGAAAGAAATGATATAAGTTCAGTCTCTGCATCAAATGAATCCAAAACTGCATCATGTCAATTAAATCAAATTTGGTGCCTCAATAAAATTTTCAAAATCATTTTCTACAAAGTTTGCATCCAGGAGCTCATCACAAATAAAGAAATCAATTTCTGGCTCATCAATAGAAAGTTCACAATTATTTTCCATCCAGGGTGTATCATGCAATGTGTCACAGCCAATCAAATCATATCGGTATTTCCAAAAGTCTTTCACATTCATTTTCAGCATAAGACATAACAAGAGATTCATCAAAATAAATAACATCCATTTCAGGCACTTCTAAAAATTTTCACTAGTCATATCCACAAAAGATGTATCTAAAGATTCATCATAAAAACTACATCAATTATGGGTGCCTCTAAAATTATTTCACTATTCATATTACAATGGATGTGTCAAGTAATGCATGATGATCAATAAAATCAATGTTTGGTACCTCTATTGGATTTTCACAAAAAATCTCTACACAAGGTATATCAATAAATACATCAGAATCAATAACGTCATCCCTAGGTACCTCACTGAATTTTTTGAAGAAGGAGGAGAAATACTTACCTGAGCGTGCTGGATAATACCTGGAGGTTCTATAATAGTAGATGTATCTGTGGTCTCCTCCTGGTCAAGTTCATGCTCCTCATCAGCCTCAGGCTCTGGTGGACAATCAACTGGTGATCCTTGGGTGCTTGCTCCCACCAAGCAAGTCCCTACACTTTCTGGTTCATTCTCTAAATCTTGTGGTGGTCCCTGGGGCTTAGTGCAATCCCCTACACCTATGGAATCATCTCCTCTGCATGCTTCTCCTGTAATATCTGCAGCAACAGTATCAGAAAAATTAGGACCATCAATAATGCTATCATCAGAAAATAAAAGTCTAGAATGGTCCTGTGGAGCTTCAGTTTCTTCTTCTTGAGCTGAAACATTTGAAAATGAATTTTGAGTAGGAATCTCCGGAGGGATGCATGCTCTAGGTGCCCAGACTTTGATGAGTACGTCATCTTCTTCTTCTATCAAATGTGCAAGATTACTTGAAGAAGGACTTGGCCATGCACTAGGGTCACCTTGAACTGATATAAATCCAACTCCGGGGGATTGTTCTGATTTTTGGGCTTGCCTTTGTTTCTCTTGTTGATGATATAGTAAAACTTGTTGAACTATCTCCTCCATCCTTTGTTGTTGCATAACTTGTTGCAACGTTTCCTCGACCTTCTGTTGGAGCACATTTCCTGCACTAGAACTCCCATAGCCTCCTTGGTTAGCATAGCTCCTTGATTGACCTTGAAAGGATGAAGTAGGCTGAAAATTTTGAGCTTGCTGATTTGGTTGAAAACATGGCTGTTGGGGCTGATTAAAGGGCTGATATTCTTGGAAACTTTGCTGGGAAATGTAGCCTTGAAAGTTCTGATCTTGGTCTGGAAAATTAGGTGCCGAAGGCTGAAAATTCTGCCCTTGAAACCCTTGATTGTATGGCTGTGAAAACTGGTTCAAGGGCTGTGTAGGCTGAAAATTTTGTTGGTTTTGCGCTGGAAAAACTGGGAATGATTGAAAATTTTGCTGCCCTTGATTGTATTGCTGGAATTGAGGTTCAAAATGCTGAAATGGTTGCTGAAAATTGGGCTGAAATTGCTGAAAACTGGGCTGAAAATTCTGGAAAATTGGCTGCCCGTTCTGAAAATTCTGTAAATTCTGGAAATTGCTGGAATTTGGCTGAAATTGTTGGAAATCTTGCTGTGGTGGCTCGAATTGTTGAAATGGTGGCTGAAACTGAAAGTTTGGTTGTTGAAAATTAGGATAGGGCTGCTGAAATTGATCATTCGGGTGCTGAAAATTCAAATGGGGCTGCTGGAAATCAAAATATGGCTGCTGGAATTCTTGGAGTGGCTGAAATTGTGGCTGAGGTAGCTTCTGATAAGTAGATGACTGAGCTTTACGTTCTAGTTGGTAGTCCCACTCCTTTATCACATTTCTTATCTCCTCCAGTGCCTTCACTATTTCTGATTGTTCCGTTGAATTCATTTTGAATCTTGCAGCCCTGTCACAAATCAAACAAGAAAAATGGCAGTACCCGTATACAAAAGAATAAGCAAGATAAAATAGAACCCAATGATATGTCTAAAGAAACATACAAGCAAAAATCAAACAAATCAACTAGTTGCTTCCCCGGCAACGGCGCCAAAAATTTGACGGGCCCAAATTATACTAATTAATTTGTCACGAAATGTATGGGCTCATCAAATTTAAATATCAATGAATGAAATGCTGGAAACCCTTTTTACAATCAAAATCATGAAAATGTAATATAGGGGCCACAGGTCGTATTTTTCTCGGGGACTAGTTGACGTTGTGTGATTCGCGCTTGTATTTAGGTGTCGTTTGTGTTTTCGGGTTTCAAATCAAAATTTGGGTTTTGGGTTGCAATTGGAAATAAAAGCGCAATGACGATAAAGGAAAGTTAGCTAATAAGCTAAACAAAGTGATGACAAGTTATAACTCATCCCAAAGGACTTCTTAAGTGTGACTAAGCTCAAATTGGAAAACAAATCAGTTATGAAGTCAAACCAGTTTCGATTGATACTTATGCCAAGAATAACTAACTCATGTGCTAATATAGAAATCTGATGGTAAGTTCAAGACATGGACTGATCAAGTAGTTTTGTAAAACACAGCAAATGGAACCAAGTTTCAGGGACTACACATGATGTGCAGAAAGGAATCCATTGCAAAGCAAGAGTGCAGAAATTCAATAGGCCAATTTCAGAGTTTCAAACAATCTGATGTGAAACCAAATAGAACAGCTGAACTTAAATGCTCCAATCCAGGGTTCGGATAAGATTTGATAGATTTAAATCTCACTTGATACAAATTTCGGCAGCTTTAACCAAAACAATCTGTTAAACATTAAAAAAACAGAAATTCTGCTTTTACAAAGATGCATGAATTGATACCAAGGGCTTTTGAAATACAACCAGCTGCAATATTAACTCAGGAAGTAAATCTATAATCGAAATATTGTACAAGAGCTGACAGAATTCCAAGCTCGTTGCTGATCAATCAAACAGCTGCAAATTCAGCTGTTTGCAGAAACTAAATGCATGAATGCAGAATTGATGCCTGCAGAAACTGTGTATAGAAAAGCAGTGCAACTCCAATGCAACAATTCAACAACAAACCAAACACAATAGGAGTGAACAAACTGCAATGTAATGTGCAGATGAAAACCACGGTTTAGAATTAATTCGGAAACAGCTAAAGGCAACAAGGAATTTCAGCACTTCACAATACAGCTGCAGAAATTCAGATAATTTGATGCAGAGTTGATACACAGGTAAATAAGAATTAAATTCAGAGTTTCAAATGTCACAAATTGAATGCAAAGGCAACAGCTGCAAGCTGAAACAAAATTTCAGAAATGGAAATGCAGAAAACTAATTCGAATGCAGTGAATGGAGTGCAGAAATTAAAGTGCAAAGCTTGACCAAACAAGGGCAGTGATGCAGGGACAGATTCAAGGGGCTGCAGCTAACAATTTCAACTTAACTTGAGTCACTAGTCGAGAATGCAGAAAAACTGAGAGAAACTAGAGATTACTTGGTATGAATTCAGAAGCTACAGCTAATAACACTTGCAGAAATTAAATCTGGCACGCATCAATGATACACAAGCAACAAAAATGGCACGCAAGGAATTCGAACTAAAATTAACTGAAATTAAATCTAATTGTCATCTAAACAAGTTCCTAACTTACTGACATTGAAGTTTAGCATCCTAATTAACCTAAACAATGAAGAAACTTGAAACTAAGTTGCTGAAAAGAAAATTCAGTAACGAAACATTTCAGAAATGAAACTACAGCAAACAAACTGAACTTAACTAACTAAACTAGCATCTATCCCTTCTCTGAGCTCAAGTTCGTCTTGCCGTCACACAAGATATGAGCCTCGAACCCGCAAGCTCAACACATCGCCGGAAAACTGCCTCTGCGAAGCAAATCTAGCTCAGCTCTGCTCGATTGCGAAAACCCATCCAATTCCTTCAACTCAGCTGCGATGATGAATTGAGATTGGTCCGAGCACTCCAGGGAACCCCTCTGAACTTCTCAGATGGATGAAATGGTGCGCAGCATTGAATTCCAGGAAGTGATGGCAAAACTGACGAGACCTCGATCAGTCCTTTTCTTGGGCAATTTAGAGCTAGATTCTTCTCGGAAACCCTTTTCCAATGATCTGAAACTTGATCCAAAGGAGAGAATGATGCGGTCGCGCCTCGGATTGAAGAAAAACTGAAGAAAACTGAGAAACTATCGAAGAAGAAGTGCGTTGCGGCGAAGACGCGACGAAGGAGAAAGCCTGGGAAAATCTGATTAAATAGCTATCAATGGACGGTTGTGATTAATTTGAGAAATCCAACGGTTGATCTTCATCTGATCTGACCCAAACTTTGAGGATGTTGATCTGGGGTCAGGATCTGCCTTGTGGTAGCTCGAATCCTCCAGATATGCAACGGATGGTCCAGATCAACTCAATCTGTGAATGGACGCTCTAGAGCCCTCCTTGCTTGATCCAACGGTTGATTTAGCTCCGATTGGGATGAAACCTTCAGATCTTGATCATAGAGCTTGATCAACCCTAACCCTAGCTCGGATTGCTTCAGATCGTCCCGGATGGCTCAGATCTAGCCGCTCTTGAATCGGAGGGTCCGGATTAATTGTAGGCTTGATAATTCGATCCGGTTCACATCCGACTCAAGTTTGACCCAGTATGCCCTAAGTCCTTGAACCTTTGGTGCCTACAAAAATAGATCCAAAATTTAGTGGCCAATTAATCCAATTTAATGCAAATTTGCAATTAAGTCTAAAATGAAGGTAAGTTCTAAAACCTAGGGCAATTTCACAATTAATCAATAAAAATATGAGTCAAACATGGATTTTAACATCTAAAATAATCAACAAAAATGGTACTTATCAACTCCCCCACACTTAACCTTGAGCGTCTCGCGAAACAACTAAATAAGTATCCCTTAAGCTCTCTTAAGCATAATTAGAAGCAAATGAAAAGAAATTACCTAAGGTTGTCAATTCTCATAAATCTAAGCTCTATGGATTAGTATCTTGTCCTTAAATCAACAACTTGGCCTTTTCATCTATCATGAGTCATTGAGATGAATTTAACTCACTAGCCTTTCAAGGAAAAATTTGGTGGCTCTCTTCTTAAGTTCTAAGTTGATGATGGAAGTGGAGCTCACTCTTACACACATGTTTCTTGCACTACCATAGGCTTGCTTATTATCTAATCTCCACCATTAATCATGATTGGAATCAATATCTACAAAAACAAATGAAAGCATGGAAAATGGTAAGAAATGGAGTAAAAACTAAGGAAATGGAAAAATTATTGGAGTGGGAGACTTGGTTGCTCAAAAATGTTTCCAATGTGCTTTGCCCCATCTTGACAGTCCTCTAATGATATCAAAAGTGTGGTAAAGTCAGATTTAAGTAATGGCCTTCGATTTGGATGAAAAACTCTTCTTTGGTTTCAATGTGCCAATTTTCTTCAATTTCGTGCCAACCTTGCTCTTTTCTCTTCTTCTTTCATCAAATCTTTTTCTTTTTCATTCTCTCATCCACTAGCAAGGTCAGATTTGTAGTGGAGCAAAGCTTTTAATTCGGATCAGAGAACTTCAATGATTTTCAATGCCAACTCAATTGTGTCCACTTGGTTTCTTCTTTTCTTTTCCACTGTTTTCTGTTTTTTTTTTCTGGACAGTCATGTTGTGTCACAATGGAATCAAACTTCATTAAGAGTCATTTCAGATCAGTCTGATTTCTCAAAACAATTTGCATCAATAGTAATAAAGAGCTTAAACACCTCACTTGAAAGTTTACTTAACTGAATTCTTTTCTTACTGTTTTTTTTTTATATATCTGAATTTGTTTCGGCTCTTTCCTCAGTCCTGTTTGTAGGCTGTCGACTTCCTCCACCTTTTCCAGATTCAATGCTCCAAGATTTCTACATTTGCAGAAGTTATATCACTTAGCAGTGGAGAATTCCTGCTCAGCAAGTTGAAACCAAGCCCCTTCACTGTTTTTTTTTTATATTTCTGTCTTGATCTACAAGTCCTAGCAGCCACATCTTCTTTCAGTTCTGATCAGCAGTGGATGTTCTCATCATTCTTTGATGCAATTCCGAACTTGTTCCCTGATTCACAGCCTTGAAAACCCGAAATTCAACTCTTCTTGATAAAAACTGCACAAAAACTGCTAGATTTTTTTCTCTTGTGTTCAGCTTTTGTTCAGCCCTTATTCAGACATTCCGACTTTGTTCAGCTGAGATTTAGCTTCTAGCATATGGTTCTGAGTTTTCCGAACAGAATACAACTGCAATTGTGAGTAATTCTGATCAAATCATGCTTCACAAAAATTTTTTTCTTGCTTGGCACCAACTCTCTTTTTTTTTTTTTTTCGAATTGAAGTGCCTCCTTGATACCAAATCTTTCCAAAAAGCTAGTCACTCCCCCACACTTAAATCTTTGTCCGTCTCGGGCAAAATAACATTAGAAACATAGCAAACAACAAGTCCAAAGAAAAGTGAGAGTAAGAGTAAGAAATAAGTAGAGAAAAATGGAATGAACATGATTTTTTTTTTAAAAAAAAAAATGGATATGGAAAGGTAAACAAAGTGATTAGTTTCTATAGATGTGATCCAATCATTGAAATATGGTTTTGAAAGAACCTAAGCAAGTTCTAGAATACAATAACATATGTGTATCACAAAATAAGGCTAATCTCACTAGGTAAAAATAATTCATCCCAAGTCCTCAATTAAGAATCTAAAGCAAGTAGTACTCAAGCATCCAAGAATTCATCCATTAGCTCAAACCTTAAGTCTTAACAACCAAATTTAATTTATTTTCAAAAGACTCTAAAATGCTATGGAGATAACCTAAAGGGATACTTTTATTTCTACTCATGTAAGAAAAAGTACTAAAAGAAAAGACATGGTATTTACAATAACCTAGAGGAATCTATTTATTCAATTTACTCTAGAAAACATAAAAGTGAAAAATGCGATAAAAGAAAATGCAAGAAAGAACAATCTCCCCTTTTATTCTGGTGGACGGAGCCTATCAAGCAGTAGCCTCCATCGTGGTAATGGAGGAACATGGGTAGCTGGGAGACATTGGACTCCCCCACACTTGAATTTCACAATATTTTGCTCTGGTGGCCTCAGGCGATTCAGGTTCAAGAGCCATTCAAGGGATGGAGTGCTTTTAATTAAAGTCAGATCATCTCCTCCTTCTTGATGCCCTTCAGAAGTCCTTCCAGGAGGCTGAAGTCTATTCAGTTGGAGCACCCACTCCTGAAGTCTTCTGGACCCTGCAAAACAATATAATACCTCTCTCAAGCGTTCAGGGTCAGAAAGAAATGATATAAGTTCAGTCTCTGCATCAAATGAATCCAAAACTGCATCATGTACAATTAAATCAAATTCTGGTGCCTCAATGAAATTTTCAAAATCATTTTCTACAAAGTTTGCATCCAGGAGCTCATCACAAATAAAGAAATCAATTTCTGGCTTATCAATAGAAAGTTCACAATTATTTTCCATCCAGGGTGTATCATGCAATGTGTCACAGCCAATCAAATCGATATCGGGTATTTCCAAAAGTCTTTCACATTCATTTTCAGCATAAGACATAACAAGAGATTCATCAAAATAAATAACATCCATTTCAGGCACTTCTAAGAAATTTTCACTAGTCATATCCACAAAAGATGTATCTAAAGATTCATCATAACAAACTACATCAATTATGGGTGCCTCTAAAATTATTTCACTATTCATATTTACAATGGATGTGTCAAGTAATGCATGATGATCAATAAAATCAATGTTTGGTACCTCTATTGGATTTTCACAAAAAATCTCTACACAAGGTATATCAATAAATACATCAGAATCAATAACGTCATCCCTAGGTACCTCACTGAATTTTTTTGAAGAAGGAGGAGAAATACTTACCTGAGCGTGCTGGATAATACCTGGAGGTTCTATAATAGTAGATGTATCTGTGGTCTCCTCCTGGTCAAGTTCATGCTCCTCATCAGCCTCAGGCTCTGGTGGACAATCAACTGGTGATCCTTGGGTGCTTGCTCCCACCAAGCAAGTCCCTACACTTTCTGGTTCATTCTCTAAATCTTGTGGTGGTCCCTGGGGCTTAGTGCAATCCCCTACACCTATGGAATCATCTCCTCTGCATGCTTCTCCTGTAATATCTGCAGCAACAGTATCAGAAAAATTAGGACCATCAATAATGCTATCATCAGAAAATAAAAGTCTAGAATGGTCCTGTGGAGCTTCAGTTTCTTCTTCTTGAGCTGAAACATTTGAAAATGAATTTTGAGTAGGAATCTCCGGAGGGATGCATGCTCTAGGTGCCCAGACTTTGATGAGTACGTCATCTTCTTCTTCTATCAAATGTGCAAGATTACTTGAAGAAGGACTTGGCCATGCACTAGGGTCACCTTGAACTGATATAAATCCAACTCCGGGGGATTGTTCTGATTTTTGGGCTTGCCTTTGTTTCTCTTGTTGATGATATAGTAAAACTTGTTGAACTATCTCCTCCATCCTTTGTTGTTGCATAACTTGTTGCAACGTTTCCTCGACCTTCTGTTGGAGCACATTTCCTGCACTAGAACTCCCATAGCCTCCTTGGTTAGCATAGCTCCTTGATTGACCTTGAAAGGATGAAGTAGGCTGAAAATTTTGAGCTTGCTGATTTGGTTGAAAACATGGCTGTTGGGGCTGATTAAAGGGCTGATATTCTTGGAAACTTTGCTGGGAAATGTAGCCTTGAAAGTTCTGATCTTGGTCTGGAAAATTAGGTGCCGAAGGCTGAAAATTCTGCCCTTGAAACCCTTGATTGTATGGCTGTGAAAACTGGTTCAAGGGCTGTGTAGGCTGAAAATTTTGTTGGTTTTGCGCTGGAAAAACTGGGAATGATTGAAAATTTTGCTGCCCTTGATTGTATTGCTGGAATTGAGGTTCAAAATGCTGAAATGGTTGCTGAAAATTGGGCTGAAATTGCTGAAAACTGGGCTGAAAATTCTGGAAAATTGGCTGCCCGTTCTGAAAATTCTGTAAATTCTGGAAATTGCTGGAATTTGGCTGAAATTGTTGGAAATCTTGCTGTGGTGGCTCGAATTGTTGAAATGGTGGCTGAAACTGAAAGTTTGGTTGTTGAAAATTAGGATAGGGCTGCTGAAATTGATCATTCGGGTGCTGAAAATTCAAATGGGGCTGCTGGAAATCAAAATATGGCTGCTGGAATTCTTGGAGTGGCTGAAATTGTGGCTGAGGTAGCTTCTGATAAGTAGATGACTGAGCTTTACGTTCTAGTTGGTAGTCCCACTCCTTTATCACATTTCTTATCTCCTCCAGTGCCTTCACTATTTCTGATTGTTCCGTTGAATTCATTTTGAATCTTGCAGCCCTGTCACAAATCAAACAAGAAAAATGGCAGTACCCGTATACAAAAGAATAAGCAAGATAAAATAGAACCCAATGATATGTCTAAAGAAACATACAAGCAAAAATCAAACAAATCAACTAGTTGCTTCCCCGGCAACGGCGCCAAAAATTTGACGGGCCCAAATTATACTAATTAATTTGTCACGAAATGTATGGGCTCATCAAATTTAAATATCAATGAATGAAATGCTGGAAACCCTTTTTACAATCAAAATCATGAAAATGTAATATAGGGGCCACAGGTCGTATTTTTCTCGGGGACTAGTTGACGTTGTGTGATTCGCGCTTGTATTTAGGTGTCGTTTGTGTTTTCGGGTTTCAAATCAAAATTTGGGTTTTGGGTTGCAATTGGAAATAAAAGCGCAATGACGATAAAGGAAAGTTAGCTAATAAGCTAAACAAAGTGATGACAAGTTATAACTCATCCCAAAGGACTTCTTAAGTGTGACTAAGCTCAAATTGGAAAACAAATCAGTTATGAAGTCAAACCAGTTTCGATTGATACTTATGCCAAGAATAACTAACTCATGTGCTAATATAGAAATCTGATGGTAAGTTCAAGACATGGACTGATCAAGTAGTTTTGTAAAACACAGCAAATGGAACCAAGTTTCAGGGACTACACATGATGTGCAGAAAGGAATCCATTGCAAAGCAAGAGTGCAGAAATTCAATAGGCCAATTTCAGAGTTTCAAACAATCTGATGTGAAACCAAATAGAACAGCTGAACTTAAATGCTCCAATCCAGGGTTCGGATAAGATTTGATAGATTTAAATCTCACTTGATACAAATTTCGGCAGCTTTAACCAAAACAATCTGTTAAACATTAAAAAAAACAGAAATTCTGCTTTTACAAAGATGCATGAATTGATACCAAGGGCTTTTGAAATACAACCAGCTGCAATATTAACTCAGGAAGTAAATCTATAATCGAAATATTGTACAAGAGCTGACAGAATTCCAAGCTCGTTGCTGATCAATCAAACAGCTGCAAATTCAGCTGTTTGCAGAAACTAAATGCATGAATGCAGAATTGATGCCTGCAGAAACTGTGTATAGAAAAGCAGTGCAACTCCAATGCAACAATTCAACAACAAACCAAACACAATAGGAGTGAACAAACTGCAATGTAATGTGCAGATGAAAACCACGGTTTAGAATTAATTCGGAAACAGCTAAAGGCAACAAGGAATTTCAGCACTTCACAATACAGCTGCAGAAATTCAGATAATTTGATGCAGAGTTGATACACAGGTAAATAAGAATTAAATTCAGAGTTTCAAATGTCACAAATTGAATGCAAAGGCAACAGCTGCAAGCTGAAACAAAATTTCAGAAATGGAAATGCAGAAAACTAATTCGAATGCAGTGAATGGAGTGCAGAAATTAAAGTGCAAAGCTTGACCAAACAAGGGCAGTGATGCAGGGACAGATTCAAGGGGCTGCAGCTAACAATTTCAACTTAACTTGAGTCACTAGTCGAGAATGCAGAAAAACTGAGAGAAACTAGAGATTACTTGGTATGAATTCAGAAGCTACAGCTAATAACACTTGCAGAAATTAAATCTGGCACGCATCAATGATACACAAGCAACAAAAATGGCACGCAAGGAATTCGAACTAAAATTAACTGAAATTAAATCTAATTGTCATCTAAACAAGTTCCTAACTTACTGACATTGAAGTTTAGCATCCTAATTAACCTAAACAATGAAGAAACTTGAAACTAAGTTGCTGAAAAGAAAATTCAATAACGAAACATTTCAGAAATGAAACTACAGCAAACAAACTGAACTTAACTAACTAAACTAGCATCTATCCCTTCTCTGAGCTCAAGTTCGTCTTGCCGTCACACAAGATATGAGCCTCGAACCCGCAAGCTCAACACATCGCCGGAAAACTGCCTCTGCGAAGCAAATCTAGCTCAGCTCTGCTCGATTGCGAAAACCCATCCAATTCCTTCAACTCAGCTGCGATGATGAATTGAGATTGGTCCGAGCACTCCAGGGAACCCCTCTGAACTTCTCAGATGGATGAAATGGTGCGCAGCATTGAATTCCAGGAAGTGATGGCAAAACTGACGAGACCTCGATCAGTCCTTTTCTTGGGCAATTTAGAGCTAGATTCTTCTCGGAAACCCTTTTCCAATGATCTGAAACTTGATCCAAAGGAGAGAATGATGCGGTCGCGCCTCGGATTGAAGAAAAACTGAAGAAAACTGAGAAACTATCGAAGAAGAAGTGCGTTGCGGCGAAGACGCGACGAAGGAGAAAGCCTGGGAAAATCTGATTAAATAGCTATCAATGGACGGTTGTGATTAATTTGAGAAATCCAACGGTTGATCTTCATCTGATCTGACCCAAACTTTGAGGATGTTGATCTGGGGTCAGGATCTGCCTTGTGGTAGCTCGGATCCTCCAGATATGCAACGGATGGTCCAGATCAACTCAATCTGTGAATGGACGCTCTAGAGCCCTCCTTGCTTGATCCAACGGTTGATTTAGCTCCGATTGGGATGAAACCTTCAGATCTTGATCATAGAGCTTGATCAACCCTAACCCTAGCTCGGATTGCTTCAGATCGTCCCGGATGGCTCAGATCTAGCCGTTCTTGAATCGGAGGGTCCGGATTAATTGTAGGCTTGATAATTCGATCCGGTTCACATCCGACTCAAGTTTGACCCAGTATGCCCTAAGTCCTTGAACCTTTGGTGCCTACAAAAATAGATCCAAAATTTAGTGGCCAATTAATCCAATTTAATGCAAATTTGTAATTAAGTCCAAAATGAAGGTAAGTTCTAAAACCTAGGGCAATTTCACAATTAATCAATAAAAATATGAGTCAAACATGGATTTTAACATCTAAAATAATCAACAAAAATGGTACTTATCACCCCAATAATATCCCAATTATCAATTCTTTTAATCCCCAATAATCATAAACATAGTATACTAGACCCCCCATACACATGTTTCTTATCAATTGGACCCCAAACCAGCTGCTGATACAAAACTCAGCCCTGACCAGTCGACTGCCCCCAGGGCAGTCGACTGATACTCTGATAATCAGTTTTCTGGCCGAATTTCAGAAACGTGCCAGAAATTCCACAAATCTCCAAAAATTCCCAAATTTCGTGGAGAACATTGTGGTACCCATACCTACTTGGGAAAAATACATTTCACCATGTATCTATTCCCATTCCCAAGTTTGGTACAAAACTCAAAAATTTTCTTATGAAAATTAAGGCAAATAGGAGACAACCTCCCCCTTAACCCATGCCTTCTCCTAATTTTCATTTTCAAAGGGTTAAGTTCTACCCAACTTAATCTCCTAACACCATGTTGAGTTATCCCCACCCAACATCCGAGTTCTTCCCCTTTTGGACACTATTAAGGCTTGCTCCCAAGCACCCTTTCCCTTAGTGCTAAAACGAACTCAAACCACTCTCTCAAACCACAAAAAAAACTCTAAGGTTTGCAAGCACACTTGCTAGGATATACCCTTATCCTAGAAAAATATGATATCATGGAAATATCAAGTGTGCTTGACATTTGGTACAATTCTAAGCTTCTTAAGGATTTTCATTAAGTATCAATTTCCAACTTCCTTTCTAATTCCATGTGTTTGTCACATCTATCCATCTTAATTTAACACATGGAATTGTCCTCAAACTCCCTTTTTGACCTTAGATTCCTAGGGAGACTTATCAATTTCCTTGGTTTTCAATCCATATAAAGTCATGAGATAACACTTCTTCTAAGGATTATAAAATTATAACCGAGAATTCTAATCCTAAATCATATCCAATGATCAATCCTGGAATTTTTATGGTCAAAAATGCCCTTTTTCATGCTTACTCTCATTGATCAGTTGACTGCCCAAAATGGGCAGTTGACTGCCTGCTAAACAGAGAGTTTCTGGGCCTGAGACCAGTCGACTGGGATGGTCCCAGTCGACTGTCTCCAGTCGACTGGGGTATTCCCAGTCGACTGCCCTTCAATTTTTTTTGCGTACAGAGATCCTGGTCGACCTCCCAGTCTACTGCTAGTCGCCTGCCACCAGTCGACTGGTCACTTACCAGTCGACTGGTACCTGATTTTCAGGTTTTTAGGCCGAAATTCAGAAATGTCCTAAAAATTTTACAAATCTCCAAAAAATCTGAAATTTTGTGGGGAGATTTGTGAAGCCAATATCTACTTGGGAAAAATACGTTTCCAAATAAATGTACTCCGGATCCCAAGATTGGCACAAAACTCTACTTCTTCCAAAGTGTATCAAATAATCTCATCCTAGAAGTTCTAATTCTCACTTCTCTTCAATGCATTCTCTTCTCCTTGATCATAACTCATTTTTATTATTGAGTTACATGGTATTCCACCATTAAACCTTAATTTTGTCAATTATAGCCCTATTTTCACATTTTCTCCCTAAAATTCACCTTTTGATGTGCCAAAATCTAGGATTAAGACTTACCCAAGTCTTCCAATCCTTTTTGGCACATTTCACCTAATTTCCTAAGGGAGAACCTTTTGAGATCCATCTACCATGGACCCCAAAGGCTCCTAGAGCTCCCCCTTGAGCTCTTAGCCCTAACCACCTCCCTAGGTGACTTAATCCACACTAGGCCACACCGGTGTGCCACCGGTGACTCTTGTCCTACAAAATTGACCTCTTTAACCTTGGACACCTTGTCCTTGGTTAAGCCCTTTTCTTTCCCTTTGGATGACACTCCCTTGCCATCTTTGGACTTACCCTCCTTGCCATATTTATGTGCTTTGCCAGCACATTTCTCTTTGTTGGCCTTGGAGGTCTTAGCTTGGTAGCCCAAACCCGATCTATCATAGTTAGGTTTTAGGCTACTCAATACTAGGTCTAGGCCCTTAGATCCAACCTTGAATCTTTCTAGGGTCTTTTCTAATGTATCAAGTCTTGCCCTCAAGGCTTGATTTTTCTTTTCTAATTTCTTGACCTTAGTGTCCACGTGTCCACCTTGGACATTTCTAGACCTACCATTCTTTCTAGGCATGTGTCTCCCCTTCTTGGGGTTAATCCCTTGATCCTTAGGTGCATAAGTCGTAGGTCTATCATGATGCATGCTCTTTCTAGAATTATGATCTACCTTGTTATCCCTATTCCTATCATCATACTTAAATCCAAAATTATGCACCATTAAACATTTCTCATTAATTCTATCATGCATGGATGGGCAATTTTCATTATTTCTAAAATGTAAGGAAGAACTTGAAATTGAATTGCGTTTTACCCTAGGGTTAGGAATTACCTCCCTTACCCTTGAAGTTCTCCCTTGATGTGATTTTTGTTTCTTCTTTCTTTCTTCTTTCTCCCATCTCCTAAGATGCTCCATCTTCTTTAGCTCACCTTTTCTAGGACACTTGGTGTGAAAGTGCCCCATCTCTCCACATGTAAAGCATCTAATTCTCTTCCTCCTTTCTTGGACTCCTCCATTCCTACAATCCTTGTTAGATATAAAGGAACTTAAATTAGGTTTAGATTTTACCTCCTTTTTACCTATTGGGCACTTGTCCTTGTAGTGCCCCTTCTTGTTGCAACCGAAGCATATGATGTGATCTTTGTTGCTTGCTTTGGTGGAGATGGAGGCTAGGTTGACTACTTCTTCAACCTTGGGAGAGGTGGAAGCTTCCTCTTGATCCGGAATTGAAGAGGGTCTCTCCTCCCCCTCAATTCTTGAGCTTGATACCTCCTCTTCTTCTCTTGATGAGGTTGATGATCTCTCACTCAATTCCTCTACCTCACTTGAGGATGTGGACACCTCTTCCTCCTTGGATAGTAACAATCCCATTTCTTTTTCCTTTTCTTCATTTTCCTCTTCTTGAGCTATTGAGCTCACTTCCTCGGGTTCTTCCACTACTTGAGCTTGTGTAGGATTATTATGATATTCTATCAACTTGGTCCACAACTCATAGGCATTTTGGTATTCACCTACACAACTCAAAATATTTTTAGGCAACATATTCACTAAAATTGCAATTACCTTTTCATTTGCCTTGGACTCATTTTGTTGTTCTTGATTCCAATATCGAGGACGAAGATTCTTTCCGTGCTTGTCCTTTGGAACCTCAAAGGGCTCTTCTATCATCATCCTACACTTCCACTCCATGCTAAGCCAATCTTCCATTCTTGCCCGCCAATAATCAAAGTCTTCATTGTCGTATGGCGGCGGAGTGTAGATGTTGTCCCCCAACTTATCTTCCATCTCCTCTTCTCCTCTAGCGTGTGCTCCCTCGGCGGTTAGTCCGATCAAGAGCGGTCCTTTGCTCTGATACCACTTGTTGGGATCTTTGCCCTAGGTGGTTCGGAGATGAAGCTCCTACTCCACGACAGTCCGTGAGGTGGACGATCCCTTGATCCTTCGGCGGATCGCTCCCCGGACGCTCTCCGGCTATCTCGTGTAGCTCCTTGTGGGTGGAGAAACCTCTCCACAATCCTCTACAAACACCTGAGCACACAAGGCTACTATCAAGCTTTTTCCAAGCAAGATTCGCCAAGAAACCTAGCCCTAAAACGAGTCCCTTTAAATAGGACTCGGGCTAAAAACCACGCCACCAGTCGACTGCCCCAGGGCCAGTCGACTGGTACCACTAAAATCCGACCGTTACACCCCAACGTTCGAATTCTTAGCTGTTTCCAGACTTCACCAGTCGACTGGTACAGGACCAGTCGACTGGAGTCAGTCGACTGGAACCAATTCCAGTCGACTGGCAGTCGACTGGTCGACCCTCCTTGGGTCGACCCGATTCTCTGTGTGTTCTAGCAGTCAACTGCCTTCGGGCCAGTCGACTGCCCTGCCTACCAGCCTAGGGTTTAGCCTCCCTGAGTACATTTCACTCAACACTTGACCCCTAGGACTTCCCGAGTACATTCACACAGCACTCGTACCCTTATGACTCGACTGACTCCTCCTCCGCAGTCTCGACTGTTGCCTTCGCGCCCTCTTCGTCTTCGGCCCTCGTCCCTCGGATGTGCACGCAAGCCTCCAGCTTGCATCCATGCCACCCTTCACGTACGCCTCGAAGTCCGCGCCCATCAGCTCATCGTCCCTGCACTCCAAGGTCCCTCAGATGCGCACACAAGCCTCCAGCTTGTCTCCATGCCATCCTTTACCGTACTGAGGCCGTCCAGTCAGGTCCATATGCGTAACCTGTACAACCTGCACACTCCATATACGCATATCAAATACAAGGGTAAGCCTAACTTAAACCCTTTGCACAAACATCAAAACCCTATGGTCACACCGGACCATCTTAGGGCCGATTGCTCCAACACTCTATTCTTTGGTCTGGGCCAACAACATCACTTGATTGCTAACCTCTAGTAATAGATTGATCACAACTAGTCAAGTTAAACAATCGAGTTCTAAACTCTCTGTTCGCTGCTATAGTACCATAAGTCGATTGCTAAAATCTATCAATTGATTGATGGACACAGTCGAGTTGATTAATAGACTCAAAAATTCTTTCTGCTACAATAACATTAACAATCAACTAATAAAACTCATCAATTAAATATTACTATAGTAAATACTGTTCGCGATCGAGTTTCAACTTTTTACCTACTACTACAGTATCGAATAATTGATTGACCCAACCTATTAATCGATTCTTACTGTAGCAAAAATCCTAAATCTTGCCATTATAGCATACCTCGTTATTATAGCAAAAATCCTAAACCGCTGTAGCAATCATCGTCACAATATCAAAATTTGAAAACACTATCACAAACTCTAGAATATTGTAGCAAACCTTGAAACACCTCTCGCACCTCAATTTTGATGCCTAGAGTCCATCGATCAATTGATACTCCTATTTCAGTTTTACCAAAGCTGAATTTTCTTTTTGTTTGGTATTAAGTTAACCTCAACCTACCGAGACTTCTTTTCTTAGCCTTCGATCAACTATAACCTACCGAGACTTTTCGTTGACCAACATCCGGTCAACCTTGACATGTGGAGATTTCACAATTTTGTTGAACATCCGATTTTCTTTGACTTATTTGTACTTTTTGTCTCACGACTAATATCTTGTCATATTCAGTTAGGTAGTTAGGTCATCTATGACCTGTTAAAACTTCCTTTATTGCTAAGTGTCTGACCCTTCATAGCTTACTTGGATTTTGCCCATAAACTTCCTATTAGACTTTCAACCATCAAGTGTTCGGTTAACCGTGACCTACTTGGACTTTTGGCCTTACTAACTCCTTGTTGTACTTCCGTCTGCTAAGTGTTCGGTCAACTATGATCCACTTGGACTTCGCGCCTTGCCAATTCCCTATTGGGCTTCCGCCATCAAGTGTCTGGTCAACGAGGAACCACTTGGACATCTCTACCAACAATTATCTGGCCAATCTTAGCTTGATTGATTTGACTCTTCGCTGTAGTCAACAAATATATTTATCGATTGTCAAAAGTATTCGGTCAATCTTTACTTACTTGACATCTCATTCAACCAACTAACATATTGATTAAATATCGAAACTCAACTTGAGATTGGTCAACCATGACCAGAGGTCGATTACACAACAATCCTAACTCAAGTCAACTATAATAAATTCACCTAAGTTGAGTTCTACCCTCATCTCATTTATAGTTTCACTCAATTTAGCTCACCAAAGCTTACCTTGAGTAGTCTTCCTCTCAACTTCTCGTCTCTTGATTACATTGAGCCCTCTATAGTTCACTCTTTGTGTGTCTTTCTCGCTCAACCGGTATACTCTTTTGTCAAATTTCTCGTCCCTACTCCCTTGGATGCATTGAACCTGTCGGCTCTATACCCGTGTCATTCCTCTCGCTTGCTTATGTCTTCTTATCCAAGTTCAATTGTCTCCCATACTCTTTTTCCATCTAGTCCTCGAGTATCACATACCACCTTTCACCTAGCTAATTCTGTGTCCTCCTCAATTCCTACACACTTAGACACACATCAAACACAACTACAAGGCCTAACATAGACCTATGTGATCAAACATCAAAAATATGATGCACATCACTTCAGGGTACCAACTATCGAGGTACCATACTAACAACTTACTCCTATTGCATTTTATCTTCTAAGATAAAAAATAGGAACCATGACTATTCACACATGCACATATCCTAACTAGGCCATTCAATAACCAACAAGGACTTGCACAGATAGCCTCCTAAGAACTCAAGTGAATACATTTAAGATGAGGGAAGGATAAACAGTTAACAAATGCACTCTATATACAAAAGAATTGATTAACTGACTAATGAATATAGAAGAAGAAATCACAAATAAGAATTTGATCCAGAATGCACTAAATGAATTTCTAAAAGCTTGATACTATAGTATTTGATTGTGGATGCATATTTGATATAAATGAATCTTACGGTGTATTGAAAATTTTAGATTTTGTGATTCTCATATTATATATAAATTTAGAACTTAAGTTAAACTACATTCCCCCTTCTCTTGGTGAGAGTTTGTTCTCAAATGCACACGAGGTGTTTGGTAAATTGCTTCTAGAATGAAGACTAAAAATTCTTATCTCTTGAATCGGCTATACTTAAGATGGTTTTGCATTATATTCTAGTTGCTAGCTCAATTTTGTAAAGAAAGTGTCTGAAATGAAAGATTCAATGTATTTTCTTAAGATGAATCTTGTTGATGGCATTTAGGAAATCTTAAAAGTTGTTTCTTGTTTGAGTCCAATGTGGGCTAAGTAATTTTGTCACGGGAGTATGAACGGGCAATTTCTTATATACCGTATTTAAGTGGGCAAGTATTATTTAAAGAGCTCAAGCGTGACCTTAGTCATAGAAATTATGCTTTCTCTTAATCATATGAATTTTAAGAACGAAATAAAAATTCAAAAGAGAAAACATAAGATATATAAGTATAGATTTATTGTTTCTATGAATCATTCAAAAGAGAAAACATAAGATATATAAGTATAGATTTATTGTTTCTATGAATCATGACGTAACAAGAATAAAAGTATAAACCGAAGGATAAGAAATCTGATTGAAGAGTCATTGCCTTTGTCCTAGCGTCATCGGCTTGATCTCTGTGGAAGAAAATACAGCGGAAAAAAGAAGAAGGATATTCAAGAGGCTTAAGGTTAACATCGCCAAAATAACTCTAGGTCAATGAGGAACCAAAAGCTCTGTCAAGATGATGTCCTAAACCCTTGGGGACCTCCCTTTTATATATGAATTCAATCTGTTATCAGCTCATAGATAATAGCAGATTGGGCTAAAAGGTTCTACACATTGAACCTGCATCTAATAATCTAAAACCCAATAAACATAAGTTAGATCACTTTAAAGGGTTCATATTATATTTACACGTGCAACTTACAAATAAGTCCACCTAATAGGGATAATAATATCCAACAATCTTTCACTTGGGCTATATGAGAGTTGTATGTTAAATATAAGTAAAATTTTAGTTGATATCAAACTTTATGAGTACAAGATACCCCTATAAATAATATGGTCTATTAACTTCATTAGTTTAGCAGTAAAGAGGTCATAACTACTGTATATAATCATAATAAGTCCCAATAGTAATCACAATACCAATGTCATTAACGACATAAATCAAGATGTGATTAGTTCATGCCAATTTCAACTTGTCCAAAGTGACCTAAAGGAGTTTGATTATATTTGCAAATACCTTATGCTAAACTACAATAGTAAATCATGATCCAAACTTTATGATTCTAAAAAGGGAATAGGAATCATATTTACAAATATCAAATGTTAAACAGCAGTAGTAAATCATGATATCATATTCAAAGTGTTAAACAAGCATATGAATTCTCATTAATGTTTTGAACTTTAAGTACGTACAATAATCAAAATAAAATATTTATCTTTATTAACATAGAGCAATAAAATAAATACAGACTCCCACTAGATGAGTTCTTCTTCATATCCACAATATGTTCATGAAACACCTTAAGCACCAAGCCTTTGGTGAGTAGATTGGTCAATATGCAATCTGTGTTGATGTGCTCTACCATGATCTAACGACTCTAAATTCTCTCTTTAACCGTTAGAAACTTGATGTTGATGTGCTTGGACTTCGACGAACTGCGGTTGTTCTTGGTATAAAGTTCTACGTCTTTATTATCATAATAGATCCTCAATGGTCTCTCAATGCCAACAATGATCTGCAATGATGTGATAAAGTTTCACTGCCAAATCCTGTGATTTAATGCTTCGTAATATGCTACCAACTCAGCTTCCATAGTAGTAGTGGCTACTAGCATCAGTTTGACACTCTTCCAAGATATAGTCCCTCCAGCAAACATGAAGACATAGCCCGAAGTGGACCTTATGCTATCCAAGCATCCAGCAAAATCGGAGTATGAATAACCAATCACCTCCAAGTGATCTGACCTCCGATATGTGAGTATGTGTCCTTTAGTTCCTTGCAAATATTGCATCACTTTTTAACTGCCTTCTAGTGTGACGGTCCTAGGTTATTAGCATATCTGCCTAACATCCCAACTACAAATAATATATCTGATTGAGTACAAACTTTTGCATATATGAGACTTCTCTCTACTGACACATATGAGAATTGTTTCATCTCCTTTATTTCAAATTCAAGTCGTAGACACGGCTGTAAGCTAAACTTGTCACGGCTTAACATAGGTATGTCACCAGGTGTACAATTCTGTATGTCATATCATATAAGCACCTTTTCGATTTAGGTATGTTGTGAAAGTCCAAGAATATCTCTTGAACGATCACGACAGATCTGAATGCCTAGATCAAAGGATACTTCACCAAGATCTTTTATTTTAAATTTACCATATAGAAATAACTTAGTTTCATGCAATAAACCCTTATTATTGCTCGCAAGCAATATATCATCCACGTACAGAACAATTATAACAAACTTGCTCTCATTAAAGTTGACATATATGCACTGATCAACAGGGTTTTCTTTAAATCCAAATGAGGTAACAACTTGATTAAATTTTCGGTACCATTGACGGAACACCTGTTTTAAACCATAAATGAACTTCTTTAATCTGTATACTAAGTACTTTGAGTATGAGGACTCAAAGTTCTCTGATTGCACCATATATATGGACTCCTCTATGTCTCTATTGAGGAATGTCACCTTTATGTCCACTTGATGTAGCTCCAAATGAAAATAAGCTACAAGTGCTATGATTACCCTAAGGGAGTCTTTCATCGACACAGGTGAGAAAGTTTCTTAATAATTAATGTCTTCTTTTTGAGTGAATCCCTTGGTAACAAGACGAGTCTTATACCTTTTGATATTGCCTTTCGAGCCCCGCTTGGTTTTAAATATTCATTTACAACCAACAGGTTTTGAACCT